>ML093505.1:51455-94396 GCA_003697995.1 Taxidea taxus jeffersonii
TCAGATTTCTAGAGCTCTTTCTTTGCATAACTCCCTCTTCTTTACTATACTACCCAGCAAATATAAGTTACCTTGTTTCTTTAAACTCCAGGTTTTGTCCCCTGAATTCAATGAAACCACCCAACTGTGCTTATCTTTCTCCTTCCATATCCAAGGTCCAGAAATTGCTTCTAGGAAGAAAGCCAGGGTGATTGTAGGACTGACTTTATTGTTTCTCTTCTCTCGGGATCATTATTCTGCACTACCTATTGTCAGATTTCTGAAAACAGTTGTTTTGTATATATTTTTGAGTTTTACAATTGTTTATGATGGGAGGGCTAGACTAATACCAGTTACTCTGTTGTAGTTGGAAGCAGATTTCTTGTCTGCCATGTTTTTAGATTACATATTTTTTGTTTTTATTTTCAAAGGAATGGAGATCTCTCATGACTGAATTTATCATACAGTAAGATATGTAGATTGATCCTATATCAGAATCAACTGTAGTGGTTTTCCCAATTAGAAAATACCTGTTCTCTACCCTTAAGGATTTTGATTCAACAGATTTAACATAAGTTTCAGACATCATATTTTTGAAATCTTTACAAGTGATTTTTGATGCCCAAGAAAAACTAATAATCCCTATTCTGGTAAGTTTAAATCTTAGTGTGACTTTGGTAAACATAGTGAGGTATCCTACAATCTATTCTTAACTTGGTGACACTCTGTAAAAATGAAATAAAATATTGGAGGAGTAGGACCTCCTGGATATCCCCACCATCTACATGTAAAGCATTAATTTCTGGCAAGGCAGGAGTCCTTGGAGCCCTGATCAAGTGCTATGGCTGTTGTACATTCTTATTTCCTTGTGCCTTTGCCATAGCAGTTGTTACACATCTTGACTATTACTTCTATCCATAAGTGTCAAGGCTTCTTAATATTTATAAAGTGATCTGCAAATATTCTCATAATACAGGGATTCAGTAATGGCTAGCAGATTTTATCTTGTGTGCCAACTCTGTTTTATTAGTGGTAACTCTCTGGACCTCTGTGTTGAGAAGGATTTTAGGGCCACTTCTGGATTCAGCAGGAAGGAATTCTCTTATGGATTAGTGACATCTGTCTTGAGTTTGGGATTGGAGGAAGAGACACATGTCCTATGTATTTGCAACTCCTATACTGGTTAAAGGCAGTCTTTTTTGCAAGGTTTCTCTAATTAAAGAAGAAAACTTGTTGCTACTATCTATATTCATCTTGACTTTTCCACACGTAGGAAACATTTTGTAGTTATGGAATGTCTGTATTCAAATTATTTCTTCATTTATCCATTCTTTCCTGATTTATTTATTCTTTTGTTCTCTCTAAAATTATAATCAATATGATACTGTGCTTTTTAGAGTAGTGGTTTTTGTTCTGTATTTCTTGTCTTATTTTAAATAAATTGACCCATTGTGTATTTTTTCAAGTCAATGGCTCTGTTGACCTTATTTTCCTAAATTTCAAATCAGACACATATCTTGTCTAACCATAGGCTAGAAGACTTGAAGTTGGAACACCCCTGGACAGAAAACTTTGTATGGTCTGGAATAATAATACATATTTTTGGATTATAATTGGACATATAACTAAGTAAAAATATCCTCTCATCTTACATTATATGTTTAAATAAAAATAAAAATTAAAAAAATATCCTCTCATCTGCCAATTCTAGTATATTAAGCCATCATACTCCTATAAGATTAGAATTTGACTATTTAGAAAAATTTCCTACTTTCAAACATGTAATTTTATTGCATTTTTATTTATTTATTTAAAAAGATTTATTTATTTATTTATTTGACTGAGAGATAAAGAGCCCAAGTAGGCAGAGTGGCAGGCAGAGGAAGAGGGAGAAGCAGGCTCTCACTGAGCAGGGAGCCCAATGTGGGGCTACATCCCAGGATCCTGGGATCATGACCTCAGCCGAAGGCAGCCACTTAACTGACTGAGGCACCCAGGCACCCCTCTATTGCATTTTTAACTGATGGAGTATTGTTAGCTAAGTGCTTCGAACTACCAAATAATCTAGATGAAGATAATTACTTGTCCTGACTTTCATTCTGATCTATCCCAGATCACTTGGTCCTATCTTCATTCTGTGTGATACTGTGTTAAGGAGTGGGTATTAGCAAATTAGCAGAGGTTAGTCTGTGGGTCACAGTCTGTGGTATGAGATATATATCTATATAGATATCTATATCTATATCTATATATTTCATTTGGGCAAGAAATTCATCTTTCCATTCTCTACATTTGGTTAAGAATGGGGTGGGGCATGGGATAGTGGAGGTTGCCTTACCATTCATTTCAGTTATTATGAGTTTGAAATACTTTCTGGTGCCAGAAATATAGGATGTTTAGCTTAATATGTACTACAATGGAAAGAACAGTGTTAAGAGCCAAGAGATAGAGGTTCTAGTCTCAAGTTGTCATTTATTAACTCTGTGACCCCAGTGGGCTACTTAACCTTTGTAACTTCCACTTACTAATATAGGAAATGAGATTTATAATCTGCTATACCTATTCCCCAGGGCTGTTGGCAGAATGAAGTGAAACCATAGATATGTACAAACCTTGGAGAACTTATTAATAGTAGTGTAGGGAGGTAATATGATGGCACTGTGGATGTCACCTTATACTAGCTCGTCTCTGCCTATGGGAAAATAGATGGAGTTATGATATCTTTGTTCAATTTTTAAATTTGCTTTGATTTAAAAATGATTATCTTAGGAAGCCTTCTGATGATGGTTCTGCTTAGGAAGAAGAAACCTAGTGTAATATCTGCATGCTTTTACTAGGGCACTAATAACTTCAATGAAGAGTATTCATCAGCTGTGCTTTGCTTTACAGCTTGGAATCCCATCCACTGCCAGCACATTGAATGCCACAACGCAATTAACAAGCCAGCTGTGAAGGTACTGTTTTATTAGATAAATATGGTGCCATATTGTATTGTCAGTGGTCAGATTATCAGGAGCTGAATGAAATGGAGTAGACTACATCTTTCTCCATAAAGCAGAGAGGCCTGCGCTCTGTGGTAAACTCAACCATTTCTGTGTTCAATCTGGCCGTACTTTGGTGGATTGGTTGAAGACAGAGCAAGAATAGTGGTGACTGAAGGGTTTGGCTATGAGTTCTTGGTCAAGTGGTGTGTAGCAATGAGTAATTATTAGAATAATCCTGGTGGAACTCTTACATAGTCCTACTTGGCTTCTCTCTTTTTTAATAAACTCAGGGAAATATACTTTGCCCCTGTTTCATTCATTTCAAATTATGAGAGTTTAGTATATAACTGAATTCAGGAGTCATATGACCAAACTAAATAAAATTGTTAAATTTTGGCTCAGATCATAGACATGACTTAGTCAAGATGACTGAGGGGTAGTTGAGCAAACACATGGAAAAGTATGTTAGAGGTAAGGGAAGAGTGGTTTATTTTTTAATTTTTTAATTTTTAATTTTTGTTTTAGATTTTTAAATTTTTATTTATTTGGCAGAGATCACAAGTAGGCAGAGAGGCAGGCAGAGTGAGAGGAGGAAGCGGGCTCCCCGCTGAGCAGAGAGCCCCATGCAGGGCTCGATCCCAGGACCCTGGGATCATGACCTGAGCCGAAGGCAGAGGCTTTAACCCACTGAGCCACCCAGGTGTCCCAAGGGAACAGGGGTTTAGAGAGGCAAGACACTTTCCTAAGCCAGAACCAGGTACCTTGACTCTAAGCCTTATTCTTGTTCTGCCACCACAAGTTTCCCTGTCTTGTTATAACCCTGAATATTTGAAGTCGAATGTTAAGAAAAACAATCACACCTTTTAACAAAATTAATTATGGTATATCTCTTCGTTCAATACTTGGCTGGAGAGACCTGTGTCTGGATTTGCCAGGATTAATTTTTTATAATAAGAGTAGGAGTAACCTCAAGTCGTTAGAGTTCACAGATAGCTTTTAGAACCTAGTTCTAAGAGAGTTTGCCTCCCTTCTTCTATAGACAGGAAGACTGTGAAGATTACCAAATAATAGAAACATGATAGTATCATTTTATAGAAACAGAGTAGAAGAGGTAACATGAGATATAAGAAATATAAATATAAATGGAACAAAAAAGAGGTACAAATGGACCAAAATGTGTTTCATATATCAGGAAAGTCAGAGGAGTGCCAATAATAACATAGTCATCCAGACATATCTTACTAGCAGAGGACCTTCTTGTATTATTATGTTTCATCTCTGCTTTTGATAAAGTCAAGTTGAATGAATTTATGTTGAGAAAGAGCAAATGAGGGAAATCCAGCAGTGGAGGCTCAGTCTCACCCATTCTGCTATGACCAGCCTCCTCTGAACTTCCACAGACGTTTGGGACTCCAAGGTGCTTTTCTTTGGTGCAAGGACATTCTGAGACAAACACGTGTTGTGCTCATATGTTATCCCTGGATTTTAGCTTAATTCTTCCGGTGGTGAGAATCAGGCAGCTCTCTTACTTTAGTTTCTTTACCTGTCCTTTCCTCTTCCGTCTTATGTTACAATGCCCTCTTTTGGTTCACTCAGACACCAACAGAAAGGAGGTACTTGTCTGGTTTTTCCACTTATTTTTTTCTTTAGATCTTGTGTCAGATTACATTCTCAGGAGCCCTTTGACTTCATAATTACTAATGATTTTTGGTTTCCCACTCCCCAAAGTCATCACAAATTAGATTTTCTCCCATTCTTCTCAGCAAACAGCTTAGTCCATCCCTCTGACTGACCTTTACTTTGCTTACTGTCTGTTCCCTCTAGCCAGTCCTGCAGGACACGCCAAACCATCCTACTTTCTCTTCCATTTTTAGGTGAGGTGAAATTCACATAACATAAATTTGACCATTTTAAAGTGAACGATTCAGTGACATTCAGCATATTCACAATGCTGTGCAACCACCACCTCTATCTAGTTCCTAAATATTTTTATCAGCACCCCCTCCGAATTTTATTTTCTGAACTCCAGCATTCTTAAAGAGTTTTCTTTTGTATTTTTACTCTGCTTCCCTGGAAAGGTAACATTCTTGTTAATGCTTCCTGTGCTGGGGCTGTTTTTGCAGGACAACAGATCTGGCTCAGTATTGTTTTTTCATTGCAATACGAGCGTTCCCCAAACTCAGGTGGTTATGACCATGTGACATATAGGTTGAGGGTATCCAACATCCAGATACTTACAGAATAATGTTCAATGAGAAGGAAGTCATCCTTTATAGTATGATGCTAATTTAATTTAAAATCACATATATGTATATTTATACTCATATTCATGCTCATCAGAATGTTATTATTGGTTGCATTGAGATGGCGGGTTAATGAGTTATTTAAATTTTCTTCTTTTCTTTTGGGCATAATTGTGTTTATAAATGGAAAAGAACTACTTTTTAATATAGCAGTTAGATATGAACATATTAATATAGATGTAAACTGACATGTTTAGAGTAAATGGAATTGACCCTACTGTCCACAAATATGATGAGTCATGTGACCTAATTCATTTACCATGTTAGAGGTCACCTAGCTAATCTGTAATGATTACAGTTCCAAACTTGTAGGAGTTTATCCCTTTGAGTCGAATGAAAAAATATCTTTACCTGACAGGAGTATCAATAACTCATTAGAAATGAAAATGAAGTAACTAATGGAAGAACAGGTCCACATTGGGTGCTTGGGAAAGACTCAGGGAAAATGGACTTATCCTCACAAAAAGTGTACCATCTCCATATTTATGAATTTTACCACTAGGCAGTGATGATTTGCCAAATAGAAAAGTATTATCTATTTTTGTTGCAATACACTGCAAAAATGTACTTTTTTAGGCAAGAGCCAAGAGCTGCAACAGAATTCAAAATGAAAAGATGTTGGAACTTAGAGTTCATTATATAACACTCTGCTTTTGGTTTTCCTTGCAGATCAATTTATGAAATACGTTAGAGCCCAGATAATTCTCTAACACAGGAGTCAGCTAACTATGGCCCTCAGCCAAATCTGGCCTGCTGACTGTTTTGTCAATAAAGTTTTGTTGGAACACAGCTGTGCTCATTTGCTTATGTATCTGCCTACGGCTGCTTTCATGCTACAACAGCAGAGTTGAGTACTTGAGACAGAGAGTGTATGTCCACAAAGCCTGAACTATTGACTCTCTGGTCATTTACAGAAAGTTTGCTAGTCCTTTGTTTAACACACCAAAAAGTAGTTATTCATCACCTCAAAGGAAGCATGAAATTTATCTAAGGAAAATTTTCATACTAGGCCTTTAGCATGAGGGAATATATAGTTTACAGATTTTGTTGGTATAATGATTAAAATTTAGGAATTCCAGCTCTTGTTTCCCCCATCATTGAAACTCTTCATTATTGTCTCCACTTCAGCAGCACATATACTAAAATTGGAATGATCTAGAAAAGATCCACAGGGCCTCTGTGGAAGGATGACATGCGAAACTTTTCAGGGTTTTAACTTTAAATGACAGGCTGGTTGGCTTATAAGTTTGGTTCGTTTTTCCTCCCTAATCAGTAAAAACAACTAAAGAAAAGGAAGAGTGCAGTTCCAGAAAAATCTGTGTCCTAGGCACATTAAGTGCACAATCAGCTGTGGCATGGATTGATTATTTCTTGCTGGACAGGAACAGAAAAACAGGATGACTTTGGTAACGTATAGAAATTTAATCTGATGGAATGTACAAGATTTGGCTAGTCGTGTTTCCTTGATTTTAAATATCCAGATATTTGAAATATTTTGATGATCAACAGCAAAGTGAACACTTTTCATCTCTGTGCTTCAGCTCATGAAAACTCAGCCACAGATAATTCAAAAGTGAACAGGGCACACAGTGTTAAATGAACCACAGGTCATGTGTGGAAGGAAAAAAATACCTAAAAATGTGACACTGGATGATTGATTTAGAATTTAGATTCCAGAATAAGAAAAGCAAATTGCTCAGTGTTAAAGTTCACACAAAATTTTTTTGAATTGAGATTTCTTTTAAGAAGCAAAATTTTCGGGGCACCTGGGTGGCTCAGTGGGTTAAAACTTCTGCCTTCGGCTCAGGTCATGATCCCAGGGTCCTGGGATCGAGCCCCGCGTTGGGCTCTCCGCTCAGCGGGAAGCCTGCTTCCTCCTCTCTCTCTCTGCCTGCCTCTCTGCCTACTTGTGATCTCTGTCTGTCAAATGAGTAAATAAAATCTTTAGAAAAAAAAAAAAAGAAGCAAAATTTTCTACTGCCAGAATTTTGGTTACAGTTATGATTTTTAAAATTTTAATATATTTTCTTCCTCCTAAAGAGAGAGTGCTGTGTTTACTACCACTTTCAAGCAGGAATGAATGTACAAGGTATATAGAGGCTTTCAAGCAGGAATGAATGTACGAGGTATATAGAGGCAATTCAAGTGACCATTGAACAAGATTTTTTTCTGTTTGTGGAATGAGGGTACATTTGTTGACACTATTTGTTACTTAATTGCAGATAACAGGAGAAATGAAAAACCACAGTAGGCGCATTTAAATGTCTAGTGTGGACTTATCAGCCAGTGCAGGAAAAGCAGCTGTGCTATAGGTTAAGTGGGTTTTACTAAAAATATTTATTCTGCTTTGGTTTTGAAAATCTGTCACAATCAAAACCTTTGTGCTCATGATATAGGGGATGTGATAAACAGGATAAGAGAGTTTATTCTGCTTTTTCATGTGTTTCAGATGTGTATAGACCCTTCCCTGTCCGTAGCTCTGGGGGATAAACCACCCCCATTGTATCTCTGTGAAGAATGCAGCCAGAGGATTGCAGGGTAGGTATATGGGTCCTCCAAGAAAAGGAAATGGGCAACAAGAGAAGATAAGAACAATCAGTTGGGTTTAAATTGGTCACATCACTCACATTTCCCACCAGCCTTTTTGTTTTTGAAAAGTTTCTTTGTCAGATATCTGACAAATAGCAAACTTTCATTTGAGAGATTTCAGCTTTGAAAAGTTGCAATATTTCTCCCCATGGGATAAGAAAAAGCAATTCCATGGAATAAAACAGCTCCAAATTTCAAGCGACCCTGTTAAAAAAGGCCACAGAGAAAAATAAAAGAAGACAGTGGCTTTCAAATATGAGGCGTAACTCAAATGGGTTCTCTCTGCTTGTTAGTTTCACAGAACCACACTGAGCATTGTACAAATCATGCTGTACTTTGGTTCACTTAATTAGCATCTGGAAAGTATCATTTAAAGTTAACTGAGTATGATGAAATGCCTATAATTTTTAATTTAGCTCAAATGCATTAGACATTCAAAAAGTTTATTATGATAGTGCTCTTAATTACATTTCCTTTCTATTGAAAGCCTTCTAGCAATAGTGTACAGCTTATAAACATTCATGTGGAAGGGTAACATTGCAAAGAAGCTCAAAAATGAATTTTATTTTTCTTTATAGGGACCACAGTGAATGGTTGATTGATGTTCTTCTGCCACAAGGTATGGTTTACTTCAGAAAGGATGAATAATAAGTAATCATGATTAATGGCATGGTTGGTTTCTCTCCTTTTGTATTGTATTATTTTATAAAGACAGTAACCAAAGTATTATATTCTATGAATAGTCATTCCTATGAAGCATTATATCAGTGTCTTGCTTATACCCACACATTTGGAAAGAAGAGGTATCATCTCAACCAAAATTAAGAGTAGATGTTGGAATTAGGATTCTGTATGACAGAAGCCTTGCTGAATTATGTCTTGGGAGATTTTCTGTATATATAATAGGCATTGCCAATGGTGTTTGCTGTGCCAGGTCAGAAAGAGAATAGGGAACATAAGTGGGAAGAACATTGAATAAGTCATTCTCCTGCCACTATTAATAGTTCTTCGTTTTTAGGGAAAAATCATTTAATTGTTCAGAGACTCAGTCTCCCCAGTAAAGTGAGGATAAAGTATATGTGACTCATCTCAATGAAAAGATGGGATGGGGTAGTGCTCGTAGTTTGTTAGAGTTCTGCAGGCTATGTCTGATAAGTTGGCAGGTCTCAGAGCATTCCTTTATACATCGGGAAGCAGGTATTCTAGCCGCTTAATTGGAGGCTGAAGTGACCAGGGGAAGTTTTAAGGAAAGCAGAGGAAAGATGAAAGGTGAGAGAAACTGGGGACATACGAGCACAGATCAGGCACACAGGAGGACTTCAGAGGTGGATAATAAAAGACTTTCTATGAAAGGCCATATTTAAAAAGAAATGTAAAAACCGTATATTAACTAAATTCTGTGAACATTAAAAAAAGTACAGTGATTTTCTTGATAATAATTACACTATTTCTTTGTAGTCCTCATTTTTTTAAAAAAAGAGTTCATTTAGTTATTTATTTGAAAGAGAGAGAGAGAGCACATGAGCAGGGAAAGGGGGCAGGGGGAGAAGGAGAAACAGACTCCACACTGAGCAGGGAGCCTGATGCAGGGCTGGATCCCAGGACCCTGAGATCATGACCTGAGCTAAAGGCAGAGGCTTAACCAACTGAGCTACCCAGGTGCCCTCTATGGTCTAACTTTTAATATTAGGTCATCTCACCCTTAAGAAATAAATTACCTTAGTGAGTGCTTTCCATCTATGAAATGAATCAGTAATGTCCGCCTCTAGATCCTTCAAAGACACATTCTGAAAAATTTCATAAGAATAACTGTAAAAAGATCTGGGCTTGTATGGGTAAAGGTAAAATTTTCCCCCTTAAATTAGGCTACCCTGTTAATGAACTTCCAGTGTTCTGAGGTGAAGCCCATAATCAGGTTCTAAACTACATTTTTAAATATCAGAAATGTTGCTGAATTCTGGTCGCCTTCTCCAGATGATATTCATCTCTGGAAGAAAACTTATAATAAATTATAATTATTTATCTAGAGATGTGACACTGATCTCAGGTTAAGATAAACTCTAAGATATCAAACTGTTAAATGACCATTAATTATACAAAACCAGTTTTAAAAACTGAGTTATAAGTTTCTTTGATTTGGCACCCACCAATTCATAATTTCCAGACAGTTTGGGGGACATTTACCTTTGGTATTTTTAATAAATTATAACATAGGCTATACTGTAAGTAATGCATTAGTTCATTTTTTGAACACTTACTATTTCCGGGGAATGTTAACATATTCTTGGAAAAATTATTTTCAGGTATTCTCGAGCATTAGTTTTCATGGAAATACTTGGTATACCCACTACAAAGAGTTTGAAGCCATTTGTTAATGTCAATCCTGGAGCAGACTGGTTTGACAGCCTAACTCCAACTGGCCAGTTGGGTTTGAAAATTGCTTGCTCTGAAATGACATGCAGCTGGTTTTACACTAGTTAAGGACTAATATAAATCAATAGTTCAAGTCTGAGTAATCCAAGTTAGTAAGTTTTTTCTACAGTTTTGAAATAGCAAATCATCTCCATGGTGAAGCTCTAAATATATCACATCAAGTCAGTGTCATGGTATAATGGAAGAACAATAAACAGGGAATCCAGAGGCGTTGTCTCGAAATCTGCCTTTCTCATTGATAGCCTGTGTAATGCCATGTAAAGGGGTGCCTGGGAGGCTCAGTTGATTAAGCATCTGCCTTCGGCTCAGGTCATGATCCCAGGGTGCTGGGATTGAGTCCCGCATCAGGCTCTTTGCTCAGCAGGGAGCCTGCTTCTCCTTCCCCCTGCAGCTTTCCTTCTCTCTCTCTGGCAAATAAATAAAATCAATAAAATCTTAAAAAAAAAAAAAAGGAAGTCATGCAATTCTCAATTTTGTTCTGTCAAACGAGGAGGTGAGATGAATGTTACTTTGCTTTGGTTTTGACATCTGAATTCTAAGTCATGTCTGAGGAGGCTGAATTACTTGTAAGAATAGGTGATTATTTGAGCATTCAGGTGTTCCTGACCTCATCAAACACGGGTAGATGACCATTAATAAGACAGGAGAGAAGCTATTTGCGCCAAGTCTAGAGGTTGTGTCACTAAGCTTGTTTTTACTCCCCTGTGTGGCTGCCCTTATTTAAAATGGGGTGTCTTTCTTTGTTGATATGTTGTGTACCTTCCCCTTACAGCTGAAATATCTGCTATATGTCAGAAGAAGGTAAGAGCATACCATCTGTGTGGTGGGGCATGATTTGCTGTGTGTATGTGAATTCGTTCATTGACATCTGCCTCATTTCTGCCCCCTGGTTTCCCAGTACGTGCATGTCACTGTATTCGCAAAGGGGGAAAAGAAATGATTTAGCATGCAAGATTGCTATGTCTGAATGCTCTCTGTTTTCATTTCTGCTTTTGCTCACCCATCTTATGCACAGTGTTTTTGATGAATGATCTGAAACAAAAGCATACGTGTAACTCTAATCACAAAAAGCTTTGAATGATCATGTAGAACATGCAACATAACTTTGGTAAAGGCTACATCTTGTATGCTCAAAATCTTTCTTGTTTTGAAGTGGAGTGCAAATAGTCTGATACATGTGTGTCAAACATACCCAGACTGACAGTAGATAGAAAATATTTATTTATATGTAAGCTGAATGGTATCTCTAGTTAAAGATTCCACTTTCAAATTTTCTTTAGCCACTTCTTATGAAAGTTTCCCTAAGCCAGGTCCATCCTCTTTTCTTTTTCTGGTTGAACGTATAAGGCAAGGTAGTGTGGTGTTGTACAGAGGACTTTCGATTAGCTGGTTGAAACGCTTGGTTTGTGGCCGACTCTGTCCCTACCTACCTATGAGACTATATACAAGTCATTTAAACATTTTAGGACTTGGTTGTGAGTGGGAACCTTTAGAGGGCTATTTCAGTTAACTGCTGCACATACTGATCCTAAAATGTTGTGGCTTAGTAACAATAGATATTTATTTGTTGCTAATTCTGTGAATTGGCCTGTGCTCAGCTAGGCAGTGCTTTTGATAAACTCCTCTAGGCTCACCGTGAACCTGTAGTCAGCTGGTAGGTAGTCTAGGGATTGGCTGGTCCCTGATGACTTCATTCCCATATCTGGGGCCACAGCTGGGACAGCTGGAATGGCTGGGATGACAGGGGTGTCTGGCTCTCCCTCCTGCCATTATGTGTCTCATCCTTCAGGGGACGAGGCTGGATTTGTTCACGAGGCAGCAGTGTTCGAAGTGAATGAGATTTACTGAATTGCAAGGCCTTTTGAGACAAGTTTCTGAGTCACACAGCATTACTTCTGCTGCCTTCCACCAGCCAAAGCAAGTCCTCAGGCCAGCCTAGATTCAAGGAGAGGGAAAATAGACTTCTCCCCTTTATAGAAGGAATGACAGGAATTCTGTGGTCACATTTATGCTACCACAGTCCACCCTCTGGACATAATTACTTATATTACTTCCACATGTAAAATTCTTCCACCACCTAAGACCTCCTAAAGTCTTAAATCCATTTATGGCTTCATTTCATCATCTTGTGGTCTGCATATGGTCTGGTCCTTGATGAAACTCCTTGGGTGAAAATTCTCTTGATCCAGAGACCTGTGAACTAAAAAGGCAAGTTATCTTCCCCCACCCCCGTCCCCCACCCTACACACAGTGGTGAGATAGGGAGAGGATAACAGCTGTGGACCTCTGTTCCAAGGAAGAAGGGGAAGCACATCGCTATCTGCAGTTGATAGCCGTTCCAGCCACGAATATGTCAGTGGTTCTTCCATTGGTTCTCCAAGGCTGGAGAATGTACCTTGACGAGGATCTGGTTCTACTTCCTGGGAGTAATTCCCTCATTGTTGTTCTCCTGAATTGTTTGCTCTATTCTCTGAGACATCTTTCTTTTCCAAGAATAAATGGTGCATGTTGCAGCTGTGGGACTCTCTTAGCTGGTCCCCTGAATGGAGTCCCATAGACTTCCTTTCATGTTGAACCATGGCTGTCCCCTTTAGTCTAAGTTGAACCCTTTTGCTAGGAAGACTTACTGTAAAACTCTGGGTTTTCAGTAAATCTCATTGGAGTTCAGTGCCCCCAAACCACATCTATAATTCTTTTGGGGACCGTCCTTTCTATACTTTGGGCATTTTGGTCTGCCCTTAAAATTATTCTGTCTGAAAAGCTCAACTAGGCATTGCCTTATATCCTTCTGAAGTTTTAACAAAGGATCGTGCAGCCAGTCAGCGTACTTTTGATGTGATTTTTATCCCGAGGCTATTTCCTACTTTGAGAATCTTTTTATAAGCCAGAGAGACAAGGATGAGAAACAGTTTTATATTCCAAATGAGCAGGTCCCAGCTCTGCTGTTATACCTAACATATTTGACACCAGAGTGGATCCTTTTTTTTCTTTTAACACTGCCCTACTTTTTACAGGAAAATTATTTTTAGTAATAAGCGTCAAATTAGCACATTTTTATTATCCTTTAATACATGTTGTATTTTATATTTGGAGAACATTCATTAAATTCATAAACGGTTCAGAATTGTTTGAGCTTGCTTTGGGCACAGTTTGTGTCAGCCTCTTTTGAAGGACATAGTCCTGCATTTGCACAGGGGGTTTGAAATAAGCATCAAGATTGTAAAGGTAAAGAGACAGACTTTGATTTATTTCACTTCCGTCATTCTATGAGCCAGGTTGGAGGGTGGTTTTTTTTTTTTTTTTTTTCATTTTTAAAATTCAAAGTAGTGAAACAGAGTGCCTGGGGAAAACCATGCTCAGCAGAATCTGAATCTAAGGGAAGTCTCTCTAGTTTGCTTTTGAAAGAAATGCATATAGTGGAGTCCACATGGGTTGAAGACTGACTGTGGCTTGGAAATACATTACTAAACCTTAGTGGGAACCACAACAATTGTTTAGAACTGGAACCAACCAAATGCTGTTTTGGGGTAAAGTATTTTATTGCTGATATTACATAGAATTGAGGGCACATGGTGATAAAGCAGGTCGACTCTTGGTTGATGTTCCAGATGTTAATATATGCAGCATATCCAGATAACTGTGTAAGAAATCACTCAAAAGGTGGCAGCATTAAACAACAACCATTTAATGATGCTCATAGATTCTCTTGGATGGGGATTTGGACAGGGCACAGTCCATAGCCTATCTCTACTTGATGATGTTTGAGGCCTCATCTGGGAAGACTTGAATAATTGGGGGCTGGAATTATCTAGAAGCTTCCAGATCATTTGTCTGGGCTCTGGGATGGGGTGACTTGAAGGCTGGGCTTAGCCAGCACTGTTGACAAGAGACTTAGGTACACATTTGCCTCTGTACATGGCTTGGCCATGGCAGAGTTCTGAGTATCCTCGTGAGGAACCGTCTGAGAAGAGAACATTTCAAGATGGCCAGTGAAAGCTGCATGTCTTTTGAAATCTGACCTCAGAAGTCATATAGGCATCACTTCTGCCATACTTTATTGGTTGAAGCAGCCCATTTAGATTCAAGGCAAATGGGCAGATACCCAAGGAAGCCAACCCAAAGAGCCTCATCCACAGCTTGACTTGATTTAGATGACAAGACCTTCAACCTCCAGCCAAGAATTTGCATGTGGGAAGAACGTAAATAATTTGCAACCAGAAAATATGAGGGTAAACTGTAGGCCTTAAATTCAGGACTTTATTATAGTGAATAACTTCCCACTAAATCCATATCCTCATTCCATTGTTTACAGAATAGTGGGAATCCTAGAGGAATAAAGACGAAGTATAACCTAGAGGAAGAAATTAAACACTAAGAATATACTCTGATATATACCACACAGCTAGTGGTGTGGTATTGGATTGGTGGGGAGCAGAAGCCCCAAACCAATAAGGATTCATGTGCTTCCAGAATAAAAGTTAGTGTGTGAAAAAGAAAGAAAGGACACAGCAAGGAAAATACACCTCATGGTGAAGTCAGGCAGGACTGACCTGGATGCTCACAAGACTTGGGCCTCAGTTGCAGAAGAAACATACTGTACTTTAACAAATAATTAAAAAAAAACCTTATTAATAAAGAGAAAAAAGATTACAGAAATTTTAAATTTGCTTTTATGATTCATTGGTCTGTGTCCTATTCAGAAGATGCGATTTCTCAGCATTAGGACCCAGGGCCTCATGCTAAAATCGAAGTGGAAAAAACCTTCCTTTGAAATGGTCATTCCGATAGCCAGTTCAATAGGTTGTCAGTGGTTGATGTAGGTTTTGTGCCTCCTTCCTTCTTCTATCTCCTCAAAAGATCTGTCATGGGAGGGGGAGGCTCTCAAATCTTCACCAAGCTCTGCATTCATAATGGCCTAGGGTATGACATCCCTATGCATCCCTAGGTATGACATCTTTATAAGCTCCACTGAAAGACTGAAAAGCTCTCGGGACACAAGACATTGAGTATGTGGTGTAGCATCTCTGACAAGCTCAGGACACACATTTCTGTGGAGGTCAGGAATTTTCCCTGACGACTCCTCGGATGGCTTCATGATGGTGCCTCTCTGCTCTGCCTTTTGTCAGGGCAGCTCTTAGTAGCCCTTCTGGACTCCGGGTTCTCTCTGCACCCCTACTTCTCTCATTGGCATCCTTTCCTCTGTGGATTTCTTGCCTATAGCTGATGTCAGCTTCTGATTCTGTGAATGGTTCTTGCTGTGTTTTGCTATGTTCCCATGGTGTCAGTCGAGGTGTTCATCGTATTCTTTAGGTCTTGAGGGACAGAGCGCTGGTGGGAGTAGGCGGCCTGCTTGGGGCCATCAGCTCAGTGCAGCCCAGGCCCTCTACCTGTCACCCAGCAAGGACGGAGGAGCTGTGGTGGAAATCTGCTCTGCCAGGGGTGGATAAAATAATGTTGAAAGTTTAGTCTGGGGGTTAAAACTATTCCTTTCCTGTTCTGATGTGCTGTGATGCACTCTCTCTGGGTCACAGTTTCAGGGGCCTTTTCCTCCATATTTCTGCTGAAAACTCTTGAAACACCAACTCGAAAATAATAAATAATAATAGGAAATAACCCAGAAAGCACCCCCCCCCACCCCATGATGCGTAACTTGACAGAGGGCTTCTCAACACAGTTCCACTCACATTTAGGATATTCCTGCCACTCACGCTAGTAGAACACACTTCTTGCCTTTATTTTTAACTATGCCTGGGATCTCACTTGGTTAGAGACAGCCTGTCTTGTAGAAAGTTTAGAAATGTGCGGCTGCTTCCGGTGGCCCCTTAGCTTTCTATTTGTGCCATTTCTTAGCCACCTTTGCCTCATTGATCAGTGTTGGTTGATTTTGCCTTTTTTTTTTTTTTTTTTGCCTCTAGAATTGCAGTTCTCACGTAAGAAGGGCTGTGGTCACCTGCTTCTCCGCGGGGTGCTGCGGCCGTCACGGAAACCGGCCTGTTCGGTACTGCAAAAGATGTCACTCGAACCATCACAGCAATGAAGTGGGGGCTGCCTCGGAGACCCACCTGTATCAGACCTCCCCTCCGCCCATCAGCACTCGGGAGTGCGGCGCTGAGGAGCTGGTCTGCGCCGTGGAGGCCGTGATCAGGTAATAGGCGGTGGGTTTGGGGGCCCACCCCAAGCACCACCTGGGCTTTGAGCCACCCTGCGCGCCCTGAGATGTGCAAAGTTAATTCAACTTCAGGGGCCCCCAGCCCGGCCTCTCACCTTCCGTTGGTCAGTGAAGGTATTTTCATTCATGCATTCGTCCCGTATTTATTTTATCGATTGTACCAGACGTGTGTTAGGCACTTGAGAGACAGGAGAGAATACAATGGTGTCTGTGCCTTCAGGTTACCCCTGGAGGGACTATGACAACCGAAGCACGCAGTTGCCATCCACTGTGGGAAGTCCCGTGGGAGCATAGAACCGAGGGTCTCAGGGGAATGAAGCGCAGGCACCCATCAGAGCAAGGGGTGGGAAGCGGGGTGCCCCCCGACCGACCATGCACAGTGAAGTGCGGGAGAGAGGTAATTTGGTACTGGGGTAAACCAGCAGGCTCTGCCGTGAGCGTGGGGTTCCTACCTGCAGGCTTCGGGCTTTCCCTCCTATCGTGACAGTAAAAGGAGCTTTGGAAATGATAACTTCCAGACTCGTTCCCTTTTTGTACAATATTCATCGAGGCAAGAGTTTTAAAAATTAAATAATATTAGGATGTCAGTTGAAGAGTAGGGATTCTTTTCTGTGTTTCCTACTCCAGTGACTGACAGGTGTAGAAATACAATAAATGTTTATCACGAGGAACATTAGGGGAAGTTGGAAAGCGAAAAAAATAGCCCCTCATACTGCTATCATCATGGTCAGTTTTGCACATGTTCTTCTGGTTGTCTTCAAATACACTTCTTATTTATGTGGCTGTAATCACAGTATATCTGCAATTCTTTTTGGTGTAACATTATACCATGAGCTCTTTTGCATATCATTATACAGCTTCCATCTTTATCATTTTTAGTGGAAACATAATTTTCATCTAGATTATTTACCCCCACCCTTAGATTTCTAGCTTGCTTACATTCTTTACTATTACAAATTACTCTTGATAGATATTTTTGTGAATAGTGCTGTTTTCGTATTTTTAATTTTCTTATGGTAGATGAGAGATATGGTTGGCTGGGTCAAAGGGTAGGAATAATTTCATGGCTATTGATACATTACTAAACTGATTTTCAGAGTGTGTATATGAGTTTATAATGCCAATAGCAGTGTGTGAAATGGCTAGTTTTTGATACACCCTTGCCAACAGTGGGTTTTATAATTTTTCTTTTTTAAAAAAGATTTTATTTATTTATTTGGGAGAGTGTTTACCAGCAGGGGAGGGGCAGAGGGATAAGCAGACTCCTTGCTGAGTAGGGAGCCTAACACAGAGCTCTATCCCAGGACCCCTGAGACCATGACCTGAGTGGAAGTCAGATGCTTGACCTGCTGAGCCACCCAGGTGCCCCAACTGGGTTTTATTTTTTAAAATTATGACTTGTTTAGCAGATTAAAAAAGGAGTCTTTGTTGCTCATTTTCAAATCTTTGAATATTAGGTATTGACTATTTTTCCATTTGGGTATAAATTCCTCAGTCCCTCCTTGCACCATGCATCTATGTCCACCGAACTTCAGGTTAGACACAGGGGGAGTATTGATGTCTAGTGGGGTGGGTGGTGGACTGGAAGTCAGAGCGCATCAGTCCTGCTTGATTCTAACTGATAGGAGGAAGCAGCCTCTTTGAGCCTCAGTTTGTTCATTTTTGAAATGGGAATGGAGTACAAGAAAGGAAAGGAAGTTAGGCCTGTTGGAGTAACTCCTGCCAGTTGTAAGGAGAGCAATGAGGAATGCTTGAGTGAGTACTCATGAAGTAGAACTCTGAATGGGTCATCGCCTAGGATGTGTGTTTCAGTGGCCTGACCTGACACTGCTCATCTTTGGCAGCTTGTTGAAAGAAGCCGAGTTTCATGCAGAGCAGCGGGAATATGAACTGAACCGCCGGCGGCAGCTGGGCCTTTCCTCTTCCCATCATTCCCTGGATAACACTGACTTTGACAACAAGGACGATGATAAACACGACCAGCGGCTACTCAGCCAATTTGGAATATGGTTTTTAGTAAGAAAATAATTCCCCGCTTTCTTATTTCTCATGACAGCATTGCACCGATGAGGAATATTTCCTTCTTTTTAAAGAAGCAAATAGTAAATAGTGAAAAATTAACCGTAGCAGTGGTACTTTGTATTCCAGGATAGTGACTCTCAACCCTGGGTTGCCTAGTAGATTTCCCCAGAAAGGCTTTTAAAGAATGGGAATACCCAGATCCCACCCCAGAATCTTGGGAACTTTTTAAAAAAGCTCCCCAGTTGGTTCTAATGACTAGCCAGGTGTCAAGCCTATTGGCCAGACCCTGGACTGTTTGAAATGCACCTTTGATGAATAATGAATGGGAAAGTTGCTAGGGTATGTTGTGAAACCTTGGAGTCAATATAATTTACAGATCATTCACATCCCATTTATATACGTGACATTTTTCCTGAAAGTTCAGTCTCTGTGGCACTTTTTGTATAATTATGGCACGTCTACATATAACCAGAAAAATTAGAGCCATATTAACACAAGGAAGTTGACAGTTTTTGACTGATTCACTGGCAACATTCATTCAGTAAAGATCAACATTCTGTTTCCAAATTCTGCACAAGCTGAACTTGCCAGTTATGTAGAGAAGCAGGCTTTTGCTTTTGCCCATTGGAGACAGATTAAGTCTCCATAGGAATACATCTCTTTTATGCTCTCACATGGTTATCTGAAAAAGTCATGTTTTGTTTTGTCTTACCAAATTGGTATTTACTTGTTAATTTCACATGTTTTGCTCCTAGAACTTATTATCTAATGATATAATGATTGCTATTGTGAACTCTTTGAAGGCAAGGGTAGCATTTTCTTTATTTTGTACATTCCTGACCCCTACTAGAGTGCTTAATAAAAGATTATTACAGAATGAATAATGAATAAATGATGAGCTGTTTTTAAAAGCCTATTTATAATGTGGTGAATTAGGGGGCTCTAAGCTTTCAGAGTTATTACAGATAGAAAGTCCTTAGCTAAATCTGATACTTTTAGAATGGAAATGTAGGTAGATTATTTTTTCACTGAAGGTATTTATGAAATTTCACTTTGCAGACTTAACTTTTTAAAAAGCATTTATCTAGTGTAGATTACAAAATAGATTTCTTATAGGGGAAAAGGCTTATTGAAAGGTACAGTCTTTAGGGGAAATTACTGTTGCAATCCATCTTTTCGGCAAGGAACACAGTTTCTAGTTTAACCGATTCTCCATCATTTATAATACTGCTTATTTCAAATGGATTACTGGAATTTTTTTTTTTTTGGCTTTTAAACGAATGTGTAATAATTATGTAGAGATGGATAGAGGCTGAAGCAGAGTCTAATCTGCCCATTTGCAGGTGAGCCTCTGTACACCCAGTGAGAACACACCTACGGAGAGCTTGGCCAGGCTGGTGGCCATGGTGTTTCAGTGGTTTCACTCCACAGCCTATATGATGGATGACGAAGTTGGGAGTTTGGTGGAAAAACTGAAGCCTCAGTTTGTCACCAAGTGGTTGAAGACAGTATGTGATGTTCGCTTTGATGTCATGGTCATGTGCCTTCTTCCCAAACCAATGGAATTCGCCAGGGTAAGTGGAAGCCCACAATTCAGACCTTGTCGGAGAGGCATTGGGAGAATCTCTGCCCTTAGTCATTAGCTGTTATCACTGTCTACAGTGTCTGTAGAAGAGGGAGCGTCTCTCCTTATTTTAGTTAATACAGTTGAACGAGGTTGGTTGAGTGACTACATTTTAGGCGATGGGCTGCTCTGATGTGGGTTTGAGATGGGAAAGAATGGCAAGATGAATGTGTGAAGTATCTTTAAGAATTTAAGGGAGGATTCTTTCTGACATGTTTTTTAATTAAGTAATGGGGAAAAAAAAGTTTCTCCTTGAGATTGCTAGAGCTCGGTCCTTTTCTGGTCTACTGTCTGTGGAAAGGCTAACATTTGGCTAGGAGGAATTTCTGTGGTTTCACATATATTTCTAGAGATGAATGGTAGAAATCCCCACCCTCCCATTTGGAATGCCAAAAAACGCTTACTAGGAAGTGCCAAAATGCTCCTTTTCCTCTGACTTTGAGGATGAGTTTCTCTGAGCTTCCCTTTGCTTCTGCCTCAGTGGATTATAGGCTCCAGATTTATGGCTAGTAAGACCTTATATTTTTTGAAACCAACGTAATTTGTGTCCAACCTAGCAAGGTGGATGTCCAGAATCAGTTTTTGGCAGGAATATATGAAATTTTTTCAAGGTATTTTCTGAATTTTATTTGTGATTTTTTGGGTTGGTTTCATGAGATATTGAAGCATTTTTCAGTCTGAATTAGACATTTCAGGAGAAAATAGAGTACAGACCCTCTAAAGGAGTAGCTTTTATTAGATTTCTGGGACACGGAGCAGTTCTGTTTATCAAGATACGCTTCTTTCTACTTTGCTGCCACCTACTGACTCACATATAAATTTGAATTTTTGCATACTGGAAATTCCCTATTTCATGGCATTCTTTGACTGCGTTGATATGTTTTCTGTTGTTTCTTTTGGAATAGTAAAGGATTGGTTTGCTCTGAACTTGGAAGATAAGAAGAATTGGGAGGAAAATTTTTCCCCTTCCAACATGGGTCCAGTGGCTGAGGGCCTGCATATTAATCAGCAACAGACCAAGTCAGGAGAGAAAAGACTTACGCTCAGTACTCAGTCCATCACTGAATACTCAGTGATGGGTAACTCCCTCAGTAGCCAGAGATAAAAGGTGTAGTGTGTTGGAGGGGGGCGCGGGTAAGGGCTGGAATGAGAAGATACAAAAGGTTCTCTCGGGCTTTTTGATGTGAGCGGCACTGGGCAGTCTGTTTCCACAGGAGTGGAATTCACAGGCAACTCCCTTTAACGGAAGTGATATTTTCCAGAAGCTCTGCTTCAGTCAGACAAGGGAAGTTGCGGTAAGGTTTCTCTCTGCATCTTCTTTAGCTCCAGTGTTCTCATTAAAATAATCTTTATACCAAGTCTGGGGGTCTGAGTGGTTCTCACCATTTCTCCCACCTGAAACTTCTCCCGAAGTTTCACAAAAGAAGAAGCACGGTTGATTGCTGTGGATTCAGGTTAGGAACTTGGAAGGGAGAGATCTGTAAAGGAGGAGAGGGCATAGATTGGACAAGGAACAAACAGGCAAGCAAAACTGAGGTTAATGGTGAGAGTAGACTATAAATGTAGTTTTCTGAGGCCACAGGGCAGCCAGTCAAGATCTGTAGATGTTGGGCTCAACGCGCCTTTAGATGATGGAGGACATCAGTGACCCTGGAGCAGAGCACGGCTGATGTGGGTGTTCGGTGAGCTTCCTGACTGGCCAAGGCTGTTGCCCCAGTAAGTCCTCTGAAGTTCTTAGCAAGTCATCTTGCTCTAGCTGGTGGGGCTTTGGAACAAGACAACCTAAATCTCAGTAAGGATTTGGGGGTTCAGGTTTTAGTTTTCAGTGATACCAAGTCAGCAGGGTGGGAGAAAAATTGGAAACATTAGTTACTGAAAAAAGGTGCAAGACAAATCCCATGTGATTTCACTCATATGTGGAATTTAAGAAACAAAACATGAACATAGGGAAAAGGAAGGAAAAATAAAATAAGATGCCATAAGAAACTCGTAATCATAGGAAACAAACTGAGGGTTACTGGAGGGGAAGGGGCTTGGGAGATGGGGTACCTCGGAGATAGGCATTAAGGAGGGCACGCGATGGAATGAGCACAAGGTGCTCTATGCAACTGACAAATCACTAAATTCTACCTCTGCAACTAATAATACAGTCTATGTTAATTAAATTGAATTTAAATAAAAATTTAAAAAGTGTGCAAGACAGCGGGATTCAGTTTATGAAGAGGTGAAAAATAGCTCAAAGACAATGAACAGGCCTTGAATCTGAAAACTCACAAGGATGGGTTATAGTTTTCCACTGAAACATAAAATCTCTCTTTCCAATTACCCTCATTTTGATCAAAGATAACTAAAGTAAGATTACTTTTTCACAGAGTAAGTCTAGTCTTAATAAATTTGGCCTAATTTTTTCTATAAATGCAGTGAGAATGGTAATTGACCAAATAGAACTTTTCGATGTTCACTTTGCTGGAGTTTTTATGGAGAATCTCAGATGAGGCTTTTATAAACCTCTAGAGGTCAGGATGCCAAGTCAGTAACTTGTCATCATACTTCATTTCTAGTGCCTATAGATTTGGGTAAATTTCTCTCTTTTTGAGGTCACCAAAATATTCTAAGCTTCCTGGGCTGGCCAGGAAGTGTCATGTCTTATTTGCTTAAAGGCTGGGATTCCTATAAGCCAGGTACCAGGCTGGTTCTTCCAAGAGGGCTTTGTAAGCATTAGCTCCTTCCTTAAAACTGCCTAGCCATATCTGATTCTATGCACAAACTTCTAAAATATGACACTCCAGTCAAAGTCTTGGTGATATAACTAGTTTTTCCAATTATGCTTTAATACAAGGAGAAGATTCTCCTTAAACTTCTGCATGAAAATAAGAATACTCACCAAGAGTTTCTGAACCTTGGAGGGATCAGATAGGGGGTCAAAAAAAGACAAGTGTTTCATTGTTGTTTACAAAGATGTAATCTACTAGATTGTTATAAATTATAGATAACTTAAGAAAAACTTTCTATCCAGAAAATAGAACAGTAAAGAGATAGCAATGCTCCAAACTAAAAAAGTAAAATAAAATAAAAATAAAAATGATCATCATTCTTCATAAGTTCATTCAGCCCCATGTAATTAATTTTTGTTCAGCTTGATCTTGGGTTAGCAGTTGTATGAACCCATGAGCTTTTCTACCAGAATTCTGGAATCCTGGCTCAGGCCAGTGGCATGCAAAGCCATCATATTGCCTGTCATAGTCCTTTACACGGGTCTCAGAGACAGTCCTTTTTACTGAAGTTAAAGCCTTCTGTCTAGTGGCTGATTGCAAGAGCTTTCAGGAAAGCATCAAAATAAAACAGTAACAATCTGTAAGTGATAAAAGACTTAAAATGGCTGTAATCAAAGATCTGATGAGAGTAACTGGAATTACGATCACATTCTGCTGTCGTCGTCAGCTGCCGGGCAAAGCAGCATGAGGATGTGTCATGAGCAGGAAGGGCACTGACAAATTTCTAGAAGTTTCACAGAACTCCTGAAGTGTTTGTATTAAAAAAAAACAACAACATTTACCTATACAAATATAAGCTAGGGAAGGTTAAACATCTCTTTGTATTTGAAGATGCTTTTTGTGCAATTCAACATATCAATTAAACCTGGTTATTTTAATGTTTTTTTGATTTTTTTTTATTAGAATAAAAGTCCTTTGAGATTTTTCTAGGGGCCCTGTCAGAAATTTGAAAGTCAGTTTGAGATCAGGACTTAATTTAGGATTTGATTTTGGGAAGGTGAAATACAAAGTTGTCAAAATGTTAAAAGGTTTAAACACTTGCTTGACCAGGATCATGGGGTCACTCACTGTAAAATAATATTTAGTTATCCGTGTAACCAAAATGACAAGATTTCCAAAGTAAATATAGTTTGTAACATGATTATAAAAAAAGTCAGCCTTTTTTTTTTTCCAGTTGAGAAGCCTTGGTTCTCTTAAGTAATTGAGATAAAATGATAACATGATAACATGATGAAAACAACTTAAGTCACAGGAAATTCTGGTAAGACACAGAATCTTTGTTTCCTAGACACATTACTGAAAAGATAAAGAAAAACCTTTTGCAATTTCTTATTAAGACCAGACCAATAATCCAAGAAACTTTGTCCTTTTTAGAGAAAGAAAACCAAAGTCAAGTTGTATACTGTTACACTATTAATATTAAAGCTCATTTAAAAAACCTTATAATTGATCCATTCCATCTTGGCCAGTTTGACCACACAAGCTAAGATTCTCCCTTCTCTGTCCCCGCCCTCCACACCATCCTTTACAATGTTTTATTTCCACTCAGGTTTTTGTCCTCCACTTTCCTCTTTTTTAATCTGGGGAACCTCACACAACCTCTAAATGACGTTAGGACAGAGTGTAATTTGTGCATTCCTTGAATATTTTGCAAACAGAGTTTTTCCTTCACTCATTTCTAATGGTTTCACTTACATATATTGATTATGCTTTTCAACACTTACTAACCTCTATTTTTCAGTGAAAACCAGGAAGTAGACAGTTTGTGAATTGCCTGTCACCGACCAGCATTTTGTAGCATATTGGCAAATTTTATGAATATACTACCTTATAACTTCTAGAGCTATATGCTTCATAGTGTAATTTCTCAGTATGGCAAAAAGAACATTTATCAACAGATCAAAGTATCTTTAGTCTGTCTGTCAAAATAAGGATCCCAAAGTAGATGAACTTACATTCAATAATTAATGCTTCGGTGTTTTGTCTTATTTAGAAATGACCTAGCTATTAAACGAATATCTATCATTTCACACAATTTAGTTTAACTCTACTCTAATTTCAAGCTGCCAAAAAGATTTTGGATGCTACTTCTTTTTTTTTTTTTAAGATTTTTTTTTGTTTTATTTTATTTTTTATTTTTAAAAAATTCATTTTAGAGCGAGACAGAGAGCATGAGTTGGGGGAGGGAGAGAAGGAGAGGGAGAGAATCCCCAGGCAGAACACCCTTTCTCCTACCAGCTGAGTGTGGAGCTCAACACAGGACTGGATCCCAGGACCCTGAGATCATGACCTGAGCCAAAACCAAGAGTTGACCACTCAACCAAGTGAGACACCCAGATGCCCCTGGAAATTACTCCTAAGCAGACGTATTATAAAACACAACTATTGTTGAAATAAATCTTTTCAGAATAATAATTTAACTTGGGGTGCCTGGGTGGCTCAGTTGGTTAAGCAACTGCCTTCGGCTCAGGTCATGATCCCAGGGCCCTGGGATCCAGCCCCATGTCAGGCTCCTTACTCAGCAGAGAGCCTGCTTCTCCCTTTCCCTCTGTCTGCTGCTCCGCCTGCTTGTGCTCTCTCTCTCTCTCTCTGTGTCAAATAAATAAAATTTAAGAAAAAGAATAATCATTTAACTTAATTAAAATGAAATCTATTAGATTTATAGTCTTAAACATCTAGTAAATATCGTATTAGCTTATTTGACTAGTAAACCCATATAGAATAAAATTGATGATCATACCGTATTCAGTGCTAGTAAATCAGAAGACACAACTGTTTTTATTAGACCAACAATATAAACTTACTCTTATTTATCAAAGATTTACTCAAATTGCATGAATTTGATAAACATTTGGGTTACTTTCTATATTTCTGAGAGTTTGGGGAATATTTAACTTATATAAGTTATTATTTTTTTTAAAGATCTTATGTATTTGACAGAGAGAGACATAGTGAGAGAGGGAATATAAGCAGGGGGAGTGGGAGAGGGAGAAGCAGGATTCCTGCTGAGCAGAGAGCCCGATGTGGAGCTTGATCCCAGGATCCTGGGATCATGACCCAAGCCCAAGGCAGATGCTCAACCGACTGAGCCACCCAGGTGCCCCAACTCTTATGTTTTTAAAGCTCATTTGGAATAGAGATCTTTTTTTTTAATTTAAGCTTTTTTATTTAAACATATAATGTAACCCCACCACCCTCTCCCAACCCTTCTCCCCCCACCACCCCCCTCAGTTTGTTTTATGACATTAAGAGTCTCTTGGTT
Source organism: Taxidea taxus jeffersonii (assembly GCA_003697995.1). Classification (NCBI taxonomy): domain Eukaryota; kingdom Metazoa; phylum Chordata; class Mammalia; order Carnivora; family Mustelidae; genus Taxidea; species Taxidea taxus. The sequence continues at coordinate 77,595 of ML093505.1, forward strand.
TGTCTCCCTCCTGATCCCATCTTGTTTCATTTTTTCTTTTCCTACCACCTTAACCCCCACCTCCATTGCATCTCCACTTCCTTTAATGGATTTTATAGACTGATTTGTCAGTACCATTCAGAGGTATGAAAATACCATATATATACATGATATACCTATACCAACATACAGGCAGACACGAATACAAGTGGTCCCCAACTCATGATTTTTTTGACTTCATGATGGTACGAAAATGATACACATTCAATAGAAACCTTACTTCAGAATTTGAATTTTGATCTTTTCCTGGGCTAGGGATATGCAGTACGATCCTCTCTTTTGACGCTGGGTAAGGGCAGTGAGCCTGACCTCCCAGCCAACCACGTGATCATGGGGTAAACAACCACTACACTGACAGCCGTTCTGCACCCAGGCAACCATTCTGTTTGTCACTTGCAGTCCCCACGGTTCAGTAGATTACATGAGATATTTAGCACTTCATTATAAAATAGACACTCTGTCAGATAATTTTGTCCAACTGTAGGCCCGTGTGAGTGTCCTGAACACAGGTAAGGTGTGCTAGACTAAGCTGTGATATTTGGTGGGTTAGGTGTATTAAGTGTATTTTCAGCTTACATGATTTTTCAACTTACAATGGGCTTATTGGGCCGTAGCACAATTATGAGTTGCGGAAGGTCTGTTGACCTGGATAGGAGACTGTCATAGAAATACAAAACTCGCTAGTTTATGTAAGAGCTGGTGTTCATATGCACTTTTCATCCTCACTGTTATTCTAATTGTGTCTCTAACAGATGGAACAAGTGGTTGATCTGTTCAGTGTAAAGGCTAAAGGTTTTTATCAGTATGTGTGGAGGAGACCTTCACAATCTTTTTATTGGCCCTGATATGGAATCCCATGAAGGTTGGGGCTCAACCTCTGGCAGTTACTTGTTTCAGTTGTCTAAGAAGTTAACTTTTTTTTTTTTAAAGATTTTATTAATTTATTTATTAGAGAGAGAGAGGGAGAGAGAGCACAGAGGGAGAAGGAGAAACAGATTTCTCACTGAGCAGGGAGCCTGCTATGGGGCTCAGTCTCAGGACCCTGAAATCATGACCCGAGCCAAAGGCAAATGCTTAACAATGAGCCACCCAAGTGCCCCAAGAAGTTAACTTCATGAAGGCTGGGATATGCTAAGGACAACGACAATGGAGGTTTGCTAAGGGGGTTGTTAATTGGAGCTTCTCAGGTGGAGGAGTAAGTGTCTCTTGTTTTAGGACAGTTGGCAATAGTACAAGTGAAAGCCAGGCACCCGTGGGGCTGAGAGCCAGAGTTATTTTCTATTTATTTATTTATTTATTTATTTGACAGAGATCACAAGTAGGCAGAGAGCCCGATTCGGGGCTTGATTCCAGGACTCTGGGATCATGACCTGAGCCAAAGGCAGAGGCTTTAACCCACTGAGCTACTCAGGCACCCCACCAGAGTTATTTTCTTAGATGTTTGCATCTCAGAGAGATAGTTCTGGGTGGTAGGAGATTTACATCTCAAAGAGGAGGGAAAAGATGTAAGCTTTTAGTCACTGGTCTGAGAGGGCTCAGGGATGTATTTGTCTATTAGGGTTTTTAAAATTTATTTATTTATTTAGTTTTAAAATTTTTTAAAAAGATTTTATTTATTTATTTGACAGACAGAGAGATTATCAGTAGGCAGAGAGGCAGGCAGAGAGAGAGAGAGGAGGAAGCAGGCTCCTCCTGCTGGGCTTGATCCCAGGACCCTGGGATCATGACCTGAGCCGAAGGCAGAGGCTTTAACCCACTGAGCCACCCAGATGCCCCTGTCTATTAGGTTTTGATTGGAGCAAATAATACATTCTCCTGTGGCATGGGGCTTTTACGAGCAGGCAGTTCAAGGCCAGAGAGGTGTGGGAGGTGGACAAAATTATTTGTGCTGAGTCTGAAGTCTTGAGCGTGTCCGGGTGGAGGTCTGAGTGGAGAGGAGGGCTCAGAGGAGTGGGCTTAAGGAGGCAAAGGCCCGAGACGGTCACTCCTGGAGTGTTTCTTCAGTGCAGGGACCCTCGTTTCCAATGTCCTGACTGTTTATAGTATCTGCAGGAATCTTGAGATGAATAGGGGAGGCTTTGGGATTGATAATAAGCATGGATGGGCTTTGGGATACTTCTAGATGCACGATTATTCTGCAAAGATCCAATTAGTAAGGCGAGGACAGTTATTTTTAATTCTTCAAAGAATGAGATAGCAGTCTTGCTAATAATGTTAGTGAAGGAGCTGGCCTGCCCGAACAACTGCGTTTGTTTGAATTCTTTTTATCAATGAGAGAAGATTTCCAGCTAAGGGGGAAAAACATAAGAGTCCTATGTTCTAAGACACATAGATTTGGAGCTGTGTGCCTTTGCAATATTTTTATAAATTGTTTGGCAAAGGCTTTAGGATGTTCCCCTTCCCTCTGAGTACACTTTAGCCCAATCAAATTTTGGAGGGAAGGCCTCCTCTATAATAGCTCCTATTAGGCTCTGAATATGGGCCTCCAACTGGGTCATTCAAAAGAGGAGGAGGCGGAGGGGAGTTCATGGTGGAGGCAAATTTTAATTTTTGTTCTAAATCTGATTTCTGTTCTAGAATTTTGCTAAGGAAGTCCTTTAGGGCTGGCTGTAATCTTTTGTGTCTCTCTTATCAATTTGATCCTCCCATATTGGTAATGGGACATTTGTTTAGGGTGAGAACATTCTAGAAATCTTCTTAAATATAACTGCTTTGCCAAGTCAAAGGATCCATTGTCTGGCTGTTGACAACTTAGGAACACCACGGAGATACTTGTTCCAAAATGTGACTCAAAACCAGTAGGCCTTTACGTGGCTCACCCACACATTATACGGCCAAAGGAGTCTCAGCAAGGATATGTACCCCCTGCAGCATTGTCAGTGTTAGCTCTTCTGCGTCTCTGTAACTAACAACAACAGTGACAACCTCAGAAATGTGGTCACTTCCTGAAAATACCCAGTCAGTCATCTAGGATTTTGGACAATATGATACTAAGTAAATATCTGAACCTTTGTTACTTTGATATGTTTAATAAGAATATAAGATCTTCGCCTAAAATTGGAATTACAAACAGAACCCAAATTTGTGACTTGAGTTTTTTCTGCACTGGATAATTAATATATGACCTTACTTAGTAAAAAGTATGTCTTTTTTGTTCATGAATTCAACCTGCCTTAGAGCATTTTTAGGAAAAAAATTGTGGCATGATATGTAGCAGAGGGAAAAAGAGTGCTCTCTGCCACTTTGTTTTCCATAATGAAAAATATTCAATGCAAAATGTCCAGTAGTAGAAATCTATATTCCTCTGAAGCACAGGTGTGACTACATGTATTTCTAATAGGTTTGTCCAACTTTAGAAATAATAATGCTCCAATAGTACGCTCATCCTGTTATGAATAAATCTTGGGAATTTTAATTCATGTGTGATCTGGAAAGATTGCAGTAGAATAGTTCAAATTCAGTCTGGAATTGATATTTGGACCTATTTATAATGATGGTTTCTTTTTTTTTTTGTAACTAATGGATCCTGGTGGTTTACTGATTCTTACAGATCTCACACTGAAATACTTGGCCCAGGATTCAGATGTAATGGATTGTGGTCTTTCTCCGTACACGTTTCCTTTAGGAAGTCCTTAGAGTATAATCCTAACAGGTGCGTTTTGCTCTTTTCCCCTGTGGCTGTGGAAATGCCATCAGGTCGGTGGATACTGGGATAAATCCTGCAGCACAGTGACTCAGTTGAAGGAAGGGCTCAACCGAATCCTCTGCCTGATCCCCTACAATGTGATCAGTCAGTCTGTGTGGGAGTGTATTATGCCAGAGTGGCTGGAAGCCATCAGAACAGAAGTCCCAGATAACCAGTTAAAAGAATTCAGGGAAGTATTAAGGTGGGTAAGTAGTTTAATGAAGTCACCATATTTATAACGATGTATAACATTTATTGAGCATGTATTGTGTGCGAGGCACTGTGTTAAGCAGCTCATGTAATCTTGTTTATTTTTTAACAGACCTTTAGAGAAATTTGAAGGTGCAAAACAAAGTAGTTGCTATCAGTTGGGCTGAGATGACTTGGAATTGTTCAGAAAAGATTTTTTCTGTGGAATAATAGATATGTCATATTGTTTGCTTATTTTTAAATATAGTTATGATTTGGATAAAGTGGGGAAAATGTTCTTAGATGCTGGGAAGCAACTCTAATTCCTTAGAAATGCAGTTCCTTCTGTTGAGCCTAGGATGAGTACAAACATTAATGTTAACAACCATGTGAATTCTTCATACCTGTTCTAATGACATAAACTATTACAGTAAAATGAAACATGATATTACCATTCAGAACACAGACCAATCAGAAGTGTTTGGGTCCCCCAGATAAGGTATAGTTAAAAATGCAACGAGAGACCCTCATCCATGCCCATTGGTCATTTACTTCTGTTGGCTCTGCTTTCCAGCAAAATGTTTGACATTGAGCTCTGTCCTCTACCTTTTTCATTGGAAGAAATGTTTGGCTTTATTAGTTGCCGGTTCACAGGATACCCTTCCTCTGTTCAGGAACAAGCTTTACTGTGGCTTCATGTAAGTAGATGATACTTTTCATCATTTGGGGCAATAGTTCTTAGCCTGGAAATTTGAGATCCCTGGGTAGAGGAGTGGGAAGTTATTGCAAAGAGTCCATAAATTCACATGTTTGCTGAGGACTGTCTATAGACTAATAACTCACTGCACAGATGAATACCTAGATTTCAAATATTTGTGGCTGTAGTTATGGTTAACAAAATACAGATTTATTAAATACCATTACTGAATTCATAATAGCTTTGGTCCTTATGTGTTTTTTCCATCAATAGATTCTGAAGGCATCATAGCTGTCTTGTGGGCATCCTAATAAATCGTTTCATATTAAATACGTCCTTTACTTGGAAAGGTTGACAGCTATTGACTTAGGGAGGTTTTCCTGATGCTCCCCCAAGCTTGGAATACTTTTCTTCTGGTCTACATTTGTAATCCAGCTTATCCTTAAAGCTCAACTCAAAAATGGTCTCATCTATGAAGTCTGCTGCTGTTTCACACCCCCATTTTCCCTTCAGAATTCATCATTCCTTCCCCCCAGTTTCATATAGGCTCTTTGTGCAAATGTTATTTTGTCTAATATTTAGTTCATTTTTGCCTCTTCTCCTGATTGCAGATGCCGGGAGGATAGGAACCAGGCAAGCCTTTTCATGTTTGAATTCATGCCTCCCTTCACCCTCTCCTCTTAGCATCTGGCATATGCCTTGTATTTATTTAGTGGATGTTCCTAAACATTTATTAAATAGAGTTGAGTGCGCAACAAGAAGTGTGGGCAGTTTCCAGACAGGAGGACAGGGTCAGTGTTTAGCTTAGCCATGGGTGCTGTTACATTGCTGAATCACAGATGGGTGTGATACCAAGAGCTTTTCAGGTCATGTGGATACCTTTCTGGGTTCTCCATCGAGGAACGACATCTTTCATAACTGACAAAGAGCAAAGGGACCTTTTTTTTTTTTTTTTAAAGTCACCTTTCGGACACTTTTCATACCCTGGTAGATCTCAGTAAGATAATTTCTCATTTTAGGAAAGCCAGTCCTTCCACAGATAGCTGGGTGTTTTCACTCAGTCACCCGCACTTTAGGCTGAGTTATGTAGGGGTGAGTGCACAGGACTGTCACCCTCCTCACCATGACGAGAGCAATCACAGCTGTGTTTTACAGGGCTTTCCCAGAGTGCTGGTTTGAAGACAGGGTGCTGCGGCTGAAGGTTTTAAACCACTAGTCTAACCTTTTGGGGAATAGTGTGAACAGAAGAGTGATTGGCGTTGACTCATTTATTAATTAACTGTGGAAATATTTATAGACTTCCTCTGTACTAGGCACTGTAATTGGCACTGTGATGAAAATGGGATAAGAAATGGTCATTTCTTTATACTTCCTTTCTTCAGGGAGCTCACAGTGGGAAAGATGGTATCAAACAATCAAATATGATGAATAACAGCAATTGCTCTAATAAATGTGTATACAGAGTTCTAACCAAGGAAGCAGAGAAGAGGGATGGATTAATTCTGTCTGAAGGAAGGAGGCATCAACTTCCAAAAACTCATTACAGATAGAGAATTGCTAGATTTTGGCAGGATACGTGAGCCTGCATCAGAAAACAAGATGAGATGGGGCAGTCACGTCCAAGGGGGGTATGGACTGGAGGAGGACTGCATGCAAGTTCCACTACTCCAGAAGGAAGGTGGTGAACTAAGCCACTATTCTATGGGAAGGAGGAGACGGTGTCAAGAGATACTTTGAAGTTTTAATAGAAATAACACGGCGATTATGGGATGTGGAGAGTGGGGAAGATGGCAGGTTCAATAATAACTTTGATTTTTTAGTATGAAAAATTGAGGGTGGCTGTGCTGGTACAATGTGCATAAGGCTAAGTATCCTCATGTGCAATCATTCGCTTTGGGAAAAAATGGTAAATGCAGTTTTACTTTGAGTTTTAAAGTTTATATTTTTGGGGGGGGATATATGCCTTTTTTTCCCCAGGTCTTATCAGAGTTAGACATCATGGTTCCACTTCAACTATTGATAAGTATGTTTTCTGATGGAGTTAATTCTGTTAAAGAACTGGCAAATCAAAGAAAATCAAGAGTCAGTGAACTGGCAGGAAACCTTGCAGCTCGAAGGGTAATTATTGCCACAACTGTTCTTGTCTTACTTGTTAAGATTTTGTCAATTCTACTGGCTCCAAAAGTAGCATCATAATAAACTCCTCTGAAAATGCTCTTTCATCCCATCTCACTCTGTTAATCTTTTAAATACATTAAATCATAGAATTCATTATTTAAGATATGTTTCATATAATCATGGTCAATAAATTATTGAGGTTTTCTCCTACCCATACCTGTTAGCTATCTCTCACCCTTGATAAAAGCAAAAAGAGTTAGCTTGGAGGTATTATTCCTTTTTTTTTTTTTTTTCTTTTGGTCTCCTGGTGAGTAAGAATTCTTTACCAGCTGTTTGGCGATGAGAGCTTCACTTTGGGGATGAGAAGTTGGGATGTTTTGTTCTATCATGTTTTGAGAAGATGTGATTGTCTGATGGTGACTGTGAGTGATGCTATCACTGTGGACCTACTGAGCCCATTTTTTTGGACCCCTTTGTACCTTTGTGAATGATAAAAGTCAACATGGTCTGGCCCAAAGTATAGGAAAACTATTGGGACTGTTTGATATGTTAGAGCACCTCAGAGAGCTTCTGTTGATGTGTTGGCATTCCCAGATAAGGATCAGTTCTGGCCAGGTTCACTGTCATGGGATGGTAAGCAGGGACTATGCTCAACTTGCCCTTGTCAGCCTCCCCATACCATTTTCCTACTGTCATTCCTACCTGATATCTAGGGATTAGGAAATATGTCAAAGTCATGGGATCATAGTTTGCATCTAGTGCTTTCTTTTGATTTTAATCATTACTTCTTTTCTCATCTGCCTCATAGGAACCAGCTGGCAAACATTTATATTTTGTTTCTTTTTTCTGTAACCTTTAATATCACGTGACTTAGTTGGTGCCTTCTACTGGGCAATGTGTTCACAATGAGCCATTATCACAGAACGGTGTGAGGCATTTGGAGAAGAACTCATTATCCTCATTTTATCAATACTTAACCTGAGGTTCAGTAGGATGAAGTGATTTGCCCTAGATAACACTGTCAATATCCAGGTATTCTGGTTCTTGATGGGATACCATTTTTTTATTTTTTATTTTTTTACTCAAATATGGTACTCAAGGAACTTGCTAGTTGTTAGATTTTTAAAAAATTTTTTTCATTTTTTTTAAAGATTTTTATTTATTTATTTGATAGACAGAGATCACAAGTAGGCAGAGAGACAGAGAGAGAGAGAGAGAGAGAGGAGGAAGCAGGCTGTCCGCAAAGCAGAGAGCCCGATGCGGGGCTCGATCCCACGACCCTGGGATCATGACCTGAGCCGAAGGCAGCGGCTTTAACCCACTGAGCCACCCAGGCGCCCCATAGTTGTTAGATTTTTTTAAAAGATTTTATTTACTTGAGAGAGAGAGAGCATGAGAGGGGAGAAGGTCAGAGGGAGAAACAGACTCCCCACTGAGCAGGGAGCCTGACTTGGGACTCGATCCCAGGACTCCAGGATCATGACCTGAGCTGAAGGCAGTCGCCCAACCAACTGAGCCAACCAGGCGCCCCTAAAGAGATTTTTAAGAGAGAAAATTTCAGAGGGATATATAGTACAGATATATCAGTAATTATCCTGCTACAGACAGAATTTATCCCAGATGGTTCAAATGAAAGACTTTCATGGAGATTCTGCCTACAGAGTTGTTATAGGGAAGGTTAAGGGAGCACTAAGGGTTGGTGAGGCACCTAGATGCCAGTAACAGCTCAGTGGGAAGCCATTATAGCCCCAGGGTGGAAGGAACCAGAAAAAGAGTTCCTAGAGCCCATTAAGAGCTGAAATGTTAAGGAAGGACAGGCTGGAAGAATGGTGGAGAGACTGCCAAGGCAGTCTTGGCCTTGGTACCCCTCTCCCCTTTAGCTGCAGGGCTTCTACTGGTGCCCCCATTGACCCTAAGTAGAAGCCAGTTAGCAAGAAAGCCAGGAGAGACTCTAACCTTCGCATCCTTGGGCATAGAGCAGAGCAGAGGAAGGCAGTGAGGGGCTTGAATGAGGCAAATAGACAATATCCAGTACAACAGGTTTGACATCTACCGTTTACCCATGGTAGTTTAATAATTATAATATCCAGATGCCATTCTTCTTTAACCAATCACATTAAACAGATTTTGTGCTTATGATTCTAAAACTGATCTTATAATATTTTTGTAAGGTCTCATTTTTCAGGTTATGGTTTTAGGTAGTTTAATTTAGTTTAGTTGGAAATGTGGGTGGGATGAACAATATAATGGTAAAGACAGCTACCTTCATTCTTCAAGGTGCTGATATTTCATTCACCTGACAAATAGTCACACAGTTTGGATGATTTTATTTCCTTTTTTTTTTATAGACATGGGCCCTCATGTCAGTGATTTTATTTCTTATTTTTATATTTTGAGAAGATCTATACTATTTGGAAGTACTAATGTTATTGACTAAGGAAGGAAATCAGTGTGACAGCTGGAAATACCTTCCACGAGACCCCAGATATTTTATCTAGCCCTTTTGGCTTCTGTGAGTTCCCTTACATGTATTGATGTTCTTTCTTCTAGGTGAGTGTTGCTTCTGATCCTGGCCGGCGAGTTCAGCACAATATGCTGAGTCCATTTCATAGTCCTTTCCAGAGTCCATTTCGGAGTCCTATGCGTAGTCCATTTCGTAGCCCTTTCAAGAATTTTGGACACCCAGGAGGAAGGACTATTGACTTTGATTGTGAAGATGATGAAATGAATCTAAATTGTTTCATCCTCATGTTTGATCTTCTCCTGAAGCAGGTAGCTGAAGCATGAGCTTCCTTTAGTTCTGAGTTGAAGAATAAGGGAAAGCACTGTACAATGATTCTTGCTATGTATTGGACTCTTATGAAATGATGCAACATCACTCAAGACATTCTGCAAACTCCTTTCAGGATTCCCTAGGGAGTCTGAAAAATACTGTATGAATATCTGCAATGATGTTGACATATGAGAATGGATGTGAATTTTAGAAACACTCTAGCATCGTTAGAATTGATTCTGTTGAACAAATTTGGTGAACTGAGTGATGCTATTGTTGGGAAGAGCAAGGTGCAGCTCTATAGTGATGGGCTGATTTAAATATATTGCAAAAATCGATTTTTGAAGGTAATTGCAGAAGAGACATATAAAAGTCTTTGATCAGGAGAACATTTCTTCTTAACTTTTTGTTCTGAAATAATTTCAGACTTACGGAAAAGTTGTTAGAAATGTACAGGAAATTCCCGAGTACTCCTCCCCCAGATTGTCCAGATATTAACATTTATTATATTTCTTTCTCTCTCTCTATCTGTATATGTATGTATGAATTGTAGAAATTTTAAAATAAACACTTGAAGGTAAGTTGCAGATGTGATGACCCCTTGGCCTCAAACACTTCAGTATGTATTTCCTGAAGAATAAGGACATTCTCGTATATAACCAAGTACAAAATCAAAGTCAAGAAATTAATATTGTTATAATACTATTATCTATTATGTGACCCACAGAAATTAATAATTTCTTTAAAATTGACATAATAATTATATCTTTGTAGTAAAAGAAAAAGATGTTTTTGATCTAGGAAACAATCCAGCATCACTCATTGCAAGTATTCGTCCTGTCTCCTTAGTCTTCTTTCATCCAGACAGTTCTTCAGTCTTTGTTCATCTTTCATGTTCTTGACATTTTTGAAGACTGCAGTCCAGTTATTTTTTAGAATGTCCTTCAATTTGAGTTTGTCTGATGTCGCGAATCTATTTGGGTTAAACATTTTTTGGTAGTAATGCCACTGATGTGATGTTATATCCTTTCCAGTGCATCATATCAGGAGGCACCTGCCATGATAATGTTGCTTTACTAGTGGTGATAATTTGGTTAAGATGATTTCTACCAGATTTCTCTACTCCAAAATCACTACTTCTCCCTTTTTAATTAGTAAGTAACTGGCAGGCTGAGATTTCCTGTTCTCATCGGACTTTTACCTACTAGTTTTAACATACAGGGATGATTCATGCCTGGATCAATTATGTGATCATGGTTAACCAAATGATAATTTTCTAATTTCATTATCTTTTAATTTATTGCTGGCATTCTACCGAAGAAATAGTTTCATCTTATACCTGCATGTACTCATGAATTCTTATTTTATTCAGTGAGTTAAAATTTACTATTATGATTACTTATATTTTGATGCTCATATTGTCCCATATTTGACTAGTGGGAGTCCCTTCCTTTGTTCTTTTGACATATTCCTCATCATTCTTTGAACACTTCCTTAATTTCTAGCATGATAAGATGTTCCAGGCTCATTTTATATTTCCCTAGCCCCAACCTTGAAATCAGCCATTTCTCCAAGGAGCCCTGGTTCCTCTTAGTGGATAATGGATAATGGTATTTAGAAACCAAGAACTGGACACTAGGTGAGGAGCAGCATTTTTTAAATGTGTAAAATCTCACAAAATGATAAGTTAAAAAAAACCCTCTCTTTTAAATGTCCTATATGATTTAAAAAATAATTCCCACTGTCTTATGTTTATATTCTTTTTTTTAAAAATCTGTGGAAAATAATATATATTCATGGTCTAAAGTCCTTATTACCCTTAAATAACTTAATATTATTGTCAGATAGTAAAAATTATCCCCAATTAATATACTAATGGAATATTGGACAAAGGACCAAATTCCTTTTTTTTCTCTTTTCTCTTTCTTTTCCCTTTCTTCCTTTCTTTCTTTCTTTCTTTTTTTTTTGCCTTCATTTTGATGTTTTTCAGATGGAGTTACAAGATGATGGGATCACGATGGGTTTAGAGCACAGCTTATCAAAGGACATCATTTCCATTATAAACAATGTCTTCCAAGCCCCCTGGGGGGGCTCCCACACCTGCCAGAAGGACGTAAAAGCAACTGAGTGTAACTTATGCCAGTCTAGTATTCTCTGCTATCAGCTTGCTTGTGAACTCCTGGAGAGACTAGCTCCTAAAGAAGAAAGCCGGCTTGTGGTAAGAAGTCAAAGAAATGAGAGGACTCATATCTGACAGTGGTTATGACTGTAGTAGCTTCAAAATGGGGTCTTCCTCCAGTATCATTGTATGCTCCATGCTGGGCTATACGTGAGACTGTTAGAAAGAAAGTTTTCCTGTTCCTTCTACCAACTAATTCTCCTGGGAAGGGATATGAGCTGGAGCTACATTATCCAGAATTCTTCAGTCTTGAGTTACAGTTGTTGTGCATCCATTCATATAATTTTCATAAATACAAAGCATTACTGATATTCTTAAAATAACTTCTTTTACAAAGTTCAGACAGCAGTGAATACTACAAAATATACATATCAAATATCAAGTACGTAGATTGGAAACAGATCATGAATTCCTGGGTAACCCCATCTTATAAAACCCATTGACTTCATCAACAACCAGTAAAGGCTTCATTTTATTTTCTGTCTTCCAAGAAAATGGTTTCAGTAGAGAACAACTAATATATACCACACATTAGCTACTCCATACGTTAGTTATTCCCTGTTTGGCCAGTTTTCATTTAAGGCACATACACATATCACCAAAATAAGCCTCATGCCATCAAAAGGAAGTGAATCTGAATTATTTGGGCCAGTGTTTGCTATCTTCTCTATTTCTTCCTTTCCCCTAATGTTTATCTAAGTAGAAAGTGACTTCTTTTTTCTTCTTCAAGATTTTATTTATTTGAGAGAGAGAGAGGGAGCATAACCAGGGGCAGAAGGGCAGAGGGAGAGGGAGAAGCAGACTCTTGCTGAAGGTAGAGCTCTATGTGGGGCTCCATTCCAGGACTTGGAGATCATGACCTGAGCCAAAGTTAGCTGCTTAACTGACTGAACCACCCTTTTCTACCCCTAAGTAGAAAGTGACTTCTTAAAAAAGTTTTTTTGAGGTATAACATACATGCAGTAAAGTGTTTCTTCATTTTTAAATACCTTTCTGCCTACTAAACTTGTTTGTCCTATATGTTGCAAAATAACCTCCCTGGACTGTAGTCTTTCAGCGTTGTCATTGGGTAACCTCACTACAAAACAGTCCTGGTCCTAGCGACCTAAAATAAAATCAAGACACTTAAGAGTCTAATCAGGGAGATCTTTAAATAAATGAAAAACCATTAGCATGATAAGCGTGATGGGAGAGGTCTGAGCAAGGGAGCTATGGGGGCAGAGAAGGACAGCAGATCCAGCTTGGAGGTGTGGTGGGGAGGAAAGAGAGCTCCTGGGCTCATATTTGCAGGAACAGAGTTAATGAAATGAAGGCAGAGGGGTAGAAGGACTTTTGAGACCCAGAAAACTCTCTGTGCAATTCATCCAGAGAAAAGCAGGGAATGAGACACTCAGGAACCCGCAAGCCGTTGAGTGTTATAGTGCAGTGAGCAGGAGTGGGAGGGAGTGACAACGGGGTCAAGCAAGACAGACTTGGTCTTATTTTCCCCTTCATTAAGGGCTCTGTCTGCCAGACTCAGAAGTTTGGGTTTTGTCTTGGTGGGTGGGGGAATCCTGAAGAATTTAATCAGGGTGCAGATACAATGTGATGAATTAGAGAAAAGAGGGTTTGGAGACACCTGGGGATAGGTGTCTAGTCAAGGAGGCTAGTGTGGTCACTCAGGATGGAGATATGAAGTCTGAATAAAAGCAATGGTGGTGGTGATCAGAGCAGGGGCAGGCCTGGCAGGTTTTTAGGCAAGAGGGTCAGCAGCATTTGGTGTTTAGCTGGTGTTGAGGTATGGGAAAGTGGAGGGCAAACCCATGTTTTCTGGCATGGGAGCTGATAGCATTGCTATTTATAGAAGAGTATTAGAGTAGGGGAAGTGGGTATGATGCAGGCACAGTCAGACATAGCAGGTTGAGATGCTTTTTAGATATCCAGGTGGGGGTTGTCCTGCCCTGTCAGGTATGTGGATCTGGTTTTTTGAAGGAAGGTCAGGAGCAGATAAACATCTGGAGCCGCCAGCATATTGTGCCGGGATTTGTGGAATGAGAAGAGAAATGCTAGCTAGCCATACTAGCGTTCTGGGAAGGACCAGCTCTTAAGAGGGAAAACGGGAACTGAAGACTTAGAAATAAATTGAGACGAGGCCAGAGACAGGGGCAAAAATGAGAAAGAGCAAGAACTCCAAAAGTAAGGAAGAAGGCAGTTTAGAAAAGGAAGGAATGGCTGATCATGTGAGGAGAAGAGAGGAAAGATACAGGACTGAAATGTGCCCAGGGGATCCCAAGAGGGAGGGTCCCCTGTGCCCTTGGGGATGGCAGTAACCATGGGTTCCCATAGCCTGTGGTTTAAGAACAGATCAGCTGAGGGACGCCTGGGTGGCTCAGTTGGTTAAGCGGCTGCCTTCGGCTCAGGTCATGATCCCAGCATCCTGGGATCAAGTCCCACATCGGGCTCCTTGCTCGGCGGGGAGCCTGCTTCTCCCTCTGCCTCTGCCTGTCACTCTGTCTGCCTGTGCTAGTTCGCTCTCTCTCTTTCTCTAAAAAACAAATACATAAAATCTTAAAAAAAAAAAAAAAGAACAGATCAGCTGAGGATGCGGCTGTGTCAGGTGCAGACTTCTGGTGCGGGGAGGGGATGAGAGGGTGAAGAGATGGAGCCAGAGGCCCTGACCCTGTCCTGTCCCTGGAAGGCTTTCTGTTTTGTGTCTGTCTTCTCAGCACCATCCTGGGAAACAGGGAGGAGTAAGCATAAGTTTAGAGAAACTGAGCCATCAAACCAATCTCCCATGTGCATGATGCTTTGTTATCACTTGTCACGGGCTGAGAATAACACGTTTGGAGGTGAAGCTGAAGGATTCCGTTTTCCTCTCCCAAAGGTTTATGGGAGAGATGCTCATCAGTATAAGAGGGCTATGCTGTAGAACATTCCAAACTTCTGGGTGGTGTCCACTGTGCGGGGTCAGCCGCCTTTGCTCTTCAGTTCTTTTCCTGGGACAAGTGGGCGACAATGGGGTGGAGGGGCTAGCAGGAGGCTTGAGCTCAAGATGGGCGACACCAGTCCCTGCCATTTGGGAGGATGATTCCAGACCCATGGGTTATCAGCAGGGAACACTTTACTGAAGCAAACTGCATGAAGCTCACTTTACAATATGATTTTGTGCCTTGCTCATGGGTAACCTAGGGAAAGGGTCAGGCTGAGCAAAACTGGGAAGTTGGCAGAGATACTCTTCAGGGCCCTTGCAGCCCCTGTGTCCCTCTGGCGTTCCATCAGTCTTGAGGGCTGTCAAATAATTCTTGAAAAAAATGTGTACTGGTTAAAGTGTTAGCTAAAAGAGTATGATTTTAGAAGAGGATATTTGAAGTGGGACTTGAAGGAAAGAAAAAGGCTGGAATTGGAGCTTAACTGGAGATGGATATTTTAAGCAGCAGCCATAACTAGTGCCCTCTCTCTCTTTTAATCTTCCCAATTTCACCAATTTCTGCAGCTGGTTTTATACATATGTATTATATCTGACATGTAATGTCTATAAATACATCATGCATAGTATAGTCACGTGGTGCAATCCATCTCCAGAACTTTGTCATCTTGCAAAACTGAAATTCTGTACTCCCTAAACAAGAACCTCCTGTTTCCCTCCTCCCCCCGCTCAAGCCCAAGGACACCTCCATGCTACTTTCTGCATCTTTGAATTTGACTACTGTAGACCCATCATTTATCTGGAATCATGCAATAATTGTCCTTTTTAGTATAGGCTTGTTTTACTTAGCACTGTGTCCTAAAGGGTCACTCACATAGCAGGTGACAGACTTCCTTCCTTTGTAAGGCTGACTAACGTTTCACTGCGTGTATATAACACAGTTTGTCTCTCTGCTCATGTGTCGACAGACACCTGGCTTGCCATACCTAGCTCTCTTTAAAGCATACATTACAGGGATGCCTGGGTGGCTCAGTTGGTTAAGCAGCTGCCTTCGGCTCAGGTCATGATCCCAGCATCCTGGGATTGAGTCCCACATCGGGCTCCTTGCTCGGCAGGGAGTCTGCTTCTCCCTCTGCCTCCCTCTGTCTGCCTGTGCTCGTTTGCTCTCTCTCCCTCTCTCTCTGACAAATAAATAAATAAAATCTTAAAAAAAAAAAAAGCATACATTATAGTGATTTCTGGCTCCTAAGAATTTGACGTCTTCGGACAGCCAGCGTGTGTGTCTTTTTTTGTTTGTTTGTTTAAGATTTTATTTATTTATTATTTATTTATTTGACAGAGATCATAAATAGGCAGAGAGGCAGGCAGAGAGAAGGGGGAAAGCAGGCTCCCTGTTGAGCACATAGCCCGATGCAGAGCTTGATCCCAGGACCCTGAGATCATGACCTGAGCCGAAGGCAGAGGCTTAACCCACTGAGCCACCCAGGTGCCCCATCAGTATGTGTATCCTAATATATTGCTGTGAACCCCATATTATTCCCTGCTAGTTAAGTACTGTTACTGAACAAAATGTGCATGGATTAGAATCACTTGGTAAATGGGACATGATCATAGGGAAGGCAGGCCTAGGGCAATGTAAAGTTTTTGAGATTTTTCCATATTTCTTTCAAGGGAATGAAAATGTTTTAGTGACAGTTGATCCAAAATTCCTGTAATTATTATGGAAGTGAGCTTACATTTCTTCTGAGGCAGGTGCCTTTGTCCTTTGGGGCTCAGCACAGGGCTGGGACACAGCAGGCACTGAGCAGATCTTTGTGGAGCTGAGCAGAAGCATTCTTGACATTCCCAGCGGATCTTTGTGGAGCTGAGCAGAACCATTCTTGACATTCCCGGCGGGCTGCTCACCTGGCTGCTTGTCCTGTTTGTTTCAGGAGCCCACAGACAGCCTTGAGGATAGCCTCCTTTCTTCCAGACCAGAGTTTATTATAGGCCCTGAAGGTGAGGAGGAGGAAAATCCATCAACCAGGCATGGGGAGAACCCAGGCGATTGCACCGAGCCCGTGGAACATGCTGGTAGGTGAACTCTGGCCTATGCCAGTTAGCATGGTATTGATGTTCAGAACCTTGGTTTTTTTTAGATTACTGTCAACTTGGGCTAGTTCAGGTTTGGCTTCTCGAGTGGAGACTGGTGCAAATGACTCATTTCCCAGGATGTTA
>ML093506.1:0-30245 GCA_003697995.1 Taxidea taxus jeffersonii
TTATGGTATCACTTATCTCTCGAATTCTCCCCTCGTGGTCCAGTAGTTGTCTCTCTTTTTCTCAGCTTCTTTATTCTCTGTCATTTGGTCTTCTATATCACTAATTCTTTCTTCTGCCTCATTTATCCTAGCAGTAAGAGCCTCCATTTTTGATTGCACCTCATCAATAGCTTTTTTTATTTCAACTTTATTCGATTTTAGTTCTTTTATTTCTCCAGAAAGGGCTTTTATTTCTCCTGACAGGGTTTCTCTAATATCTTCCATACCTTTTTCGAGACCAGCTAGAACCTTGAGAATCGTCATCCTGAATTCCAGATCTGACATATTACCAATGTCTGTATTGATTAGGTCCTTAGCCTTCGGTCCTGCCTCCTGTTCTTTTTTTTGTGGTGAGTTTTTCCGCCTTGTCATTTCGTCCAGATAAGAATCCGCTGTTCTCCTTGTTAAGTGAACTTGGTCTTGGCTGGATTTCTTGTTGATCTTTTGGGGGAGGGGCCTTTTGTAGTGATTCTCAAGTGTCTCTACCCCAGGCGGAATTGCACCTCCCTTACCAGGGGCCGGGCTATGTAATCCTCTCAGGTTTGCCTTCGGGAGCTTTTGTTCCCTGAATGCTTTCCGTAGAGTTCCGGAGGACGGGAATGAAAATGGCGACCTCCCAATCTCTGGTTTGGAGGAGCCGAGAGCTAGGGGCCTCAGTCTTCAGTTGCCTTCAGAGAAAAGCGTTTAATCACTCCCATCTCCCCAGCCTCCGGCCGCGCCCGGAGAATATCGTGCAATGAGTCCCATTTCACTGGCTTCTGGGAGCGCTCCAAGCTCACCCAGCCTGTGACCAAGCATCTCTGTCTCTGGCAGAGTCCCACCTGGTGTCTCCGAACCCCGTAGTTCCCTGAGCTCTCCCAAGTGGGAGTCTCTCCGGATCTTGTGAGGACCCCTCGCACAGAGCACCGGACCGTGTCACAGACCATGGCTCCAGGAAACCTTGGCTCTGTCTCTGCAGCCGGCATCCCTGCTTCAATATCTGTGAGCTCTGTGACACTCAGACACCCCCGATCTTTCTGTGACCCTGTGGGACCTGAGTCTGTGCTGTCCCCGTGAGGTCTTCACCCCAGTTTAGCCTCTGGAGTGATGTCCCTCCCTGGAGCAGACTTTTAAAAGTCCTGATTTTGTGCTCTGGTGTTCCGCTGCTTGCCGGGAGCCGCCCCCCCCCCCCCCGGGGTCTATCTTCCCGTCCTGTTGGATTCACTTCTCCGCTGGTCCTACCTTTTAGAAAGTGGTCGATTTTCTGTTTCTAGAATTGTTGTTTTTCTTCTCTTTGATCTCCTGTTGGATTTGTAGGTGTTTGGAATGGTTTGATAGGCTATCTAGCTGATCTCCTGCTGCCTGATGTCGTCTCAGGCTGCTACTTCTCTGCCATCTTGACCCCTCCTCCATTATATGCATCTTATATAAATCACTTCAGATTTATCAAAATTTACTCAACAGTGATATAAAAATCTTATCCATAATATATATTTTTTGTCTTAATTAGACAATACTCATTTTTATTGTAGAAAGAAACAAACACATAAGTAAAATAATTATTTCACCTAGTTCCACCTTCCATACTGAACTAGTTCCCACTGAGTATGTATCTTTCCAGATTTTTGTAGACACAGACATATAAATAATTTTGCAAGGATATGAACATACTATGAACATCTTGGTTTCAGTTTAAACCTGTATCTTGTGCATATAGGTGTATATCATTAAAACTGCACTACCTTCTGCTGTAGGGATTCACCAAAATGTCTTTAATTACCTGTCACCAGACATTTCTGTTACACTAATATTTACACATTGTAAACTCACCTAAAACAGCAACTTTGTACCTTTGTCTCTGATATATATATGTATATATATATACACACACATATATATGTATATATACGCACATGTATATATATATATTCCCTCTTCCTCTCTTTTGTGTTATTATTGTTATTGTTATATATTACCTTAATATATGTTATAAAGTCAATAATACATTTTTATTACTTTATGTAATTTTAAGTCTTTTAAAGATGCTGAGAGAAGTAAAGTGGGCAGACATAAGTTGTAGTTGATTATATTAACTTTCTTATCTACCATTTCTGGTCTTCTTCCTTTATTTCTGTGGATTGGGCTTACCACCTCATGTCCTTTCCATACTGCAGTACAACCGTGTTCCAACCCACCTTCTCTGTGTTGCTGTTTTCAAGCATAATTACATTTATAAATGTTATAGACTCAACAATCTAATTATATACATATACTTTTGTATAATTTCTTTTTTTTAAATTTTATTTTATTTTTTCAATATTCCAAGATTCATTGTTTATGCACCACACCCAGTCCTCCATACAATATGTGCCCTCCTTAATACCCACCACCAGGCTCACCCATCCTCATACCCTCTTCCCCTTTAAAATCATTTAATAGAAGAAAGAAGAAACATACACTCATGCTGCCTATTATGATTACATGATTTAACAGTGCTCTTTTTTTCCTTAAAGATTTTATTTATTTATTTAACAGAGAGATACACAGTGAGAGAAGGAACACAAGCAGGTGGAGTGGGAGAGGGAGAAGCAGGCTTCCTGCCAAACAGGGAGCTGGATATGGGGTTCTATCCCAGGATCCTGGGATCATGACCTGAGCTGAAGGCAGAAACTTAATGACTGAGCCACCCAGGTGCCCCTGCTCCTTGTTTTTTTATGTGCATTTGAATCACCACCTGCTTTCAGGATGCAGAACTTCCTTCAGTATTTCTTGTGAGGTGCATTTGTTAGCAACAGATTCTCTGTTTTTATTTATTTAGGAATATCTTTATTTTACCTTTATCTTTGAGAAATAGATTTGCCAGATATAATATTTGATAATTTTATGTTTTCTTTTATTACATTTTATATGGTATTCCACTACCTTTTGGCTTCCATTATTTCTGATTAGAAACCAGTTTTTAATCTTAAAACTGTTTCCAATGTGGTTTTAATCTTACTGTTGTTCTCATGTTAAGTGATGAGTGCTTTTCTTGTCCTTTTCAAGATTTTCCATTTGTCTTTCCACATTTTTCTATGATGTGTTTGGGAATGGATCTCTTTCAATTTAGCCTTCTTGGAATTCTCTAAACTTTTTGGATGGGTAGATTGATGTTTTCTTCAAATCTGGAAAGTTTTCATCCACTATACCTTCAAATGTTTGTTTTTTTTTTTTTCTCCCTTTCACCTTTGTTATTCTCATTATATGTATGTTGGTGTGCTTAATGTTGTCCCACATTTCTCTGAAGTTTTCTCTATTTTTATTTGTTCTATTTCATTTGTTCTTCGAGTTTCATAATCCTGATTGATCTATTTTTAAGGTTGCTGATTTTTAAAAAAATATTTTATTTATTTATTTGAGAGAGAGATAGCAAGAGAGAGCATAAGTAGGGGGTGGGAGAGAAAGAGAAGTAGGTTCCCTGCAGAGCAGGGAGCAGGACCCAGGGCTTGATCCTTGGACCCTAGGATCATGACCTGAGCAGAAGACAGCTGATTAACTGAGCCACCTGGGTGCTCCTTGCTTATTCTTTCTTTTGCCGGTTTAAATATACTTTTGAGTACCTCTAATAAATATTTCATTTTTATTCTTCTACTTTTAAATTCATAATTTCCTTTTGGTCTTTTAAAAATAATTTCTATCATTTTATTGATATTTTCTATCTGATGAGGTGCTATCATACTTTCGTTGACTTCTTTAATCATCATTTTTTTTTAGTCCCTTGAACATATTTATAATAGCCACTTTGAAATCTTTGTTAAATCTGACATCTTAGCTTTTGGGGACAGTTTTGAGCCAGTCTCTAAGGTTTGTTTTGACCCAACTTAGCTGTCTCTTTTCCTGGTTGTCTCTGGTAAACTTGTTGGCCTACGGTTTATTTTGTTATTTTTGTGGGGCTACCAGACTCCTCTTACTTGCTTATCACTAAAATCTCCAGTATTTTGGAGTACCCATAGGCTTGAACATCCCCCACACTCTTTAAATAATAAATATATTATTATTTATATTTATATATATAATATATATTAATTAATTAATAAATATATATTTATATATATTTATATATATTATTTATATTTATATTTATATTTATATATATTTATTATTTATAAATAAATAATAAACTAAATTCCTTTGGATGACTCTTCATAGTTCTCTGTTCTTTTGGCTTGTCTTTCTCCCTGGCAAAGCTGGGGAATGGGACAATAGCCCACTTCTCTCAAAGTGACATCCCTCTTTTACATGCATGTGCTGGGTTTGTGGCTTCTGATTTTCTTGGCTTTCATCTCCTGTAAGGCGTAGACTCTTTTCCCTATAAGTGAGCTGGAATGAGGCCAATTGGGAACTGTTCATCTTGGCCTGATTCACCTATGGTAGAACCTCTATCCTACAAGAGAAGCTGGGTTGAGGAAAAAACCCTGATCTCTTGGATGTACTTGCCTGAATTTAGGCTCTGCAACACAGACAGATAATGGATTTCTGACCAGTAGCTGGGGGTAAAAGAAACCCCATATCCTTGACCACAGACCTACTCAGAGTGGAGCTTCTGTTGGGCTGAGCTTGGAAAGAGGGAAAGAGCACATTGTAGCTCATGAATCAGACTCTCACTTTCACAGAGATTTCATAGATTTTCTTTCATAAATGTTTATTCATTTGCTATATGCCCTTGGAACACTTACTAGTGATTTAACATTAATTTTTTTTTTTAACCATGATGTTTTTTTACTAGGAAGTGGGTTCATGGAGCTCCTCACACCTCAATTCAGGAAGTGCATTCTCTCTTTTTTTTTTTTTTTTGAAGATTTTTTATTTTATTTATTTGACAGACAGAGATCACAAGTAGGCAGAGAGGCAGGCAGAGAGAGAGCAGAGAGACCGAGGACCCTGGGATCATGACCTGAGCTGAAGGCAGAGGCTTTAACCCACTGAGCCACCCAGGTGCCCCACAGGAAGTACATTCTCTTAAGGCCAGTTATTTTTATCCCTACTAGTAAGATTTAGGAATGTAGCTTGACAATATATGCCAGGGATCTCAATGAAGTTCATGCCTTTGTTCTAACAATTTTACTTACAGGAACTTAGATTAAAGAATTAGTCAGAAAAGTAAAGGTTTATGAATAAAGTTATAATTATTTTTGATGGAGAAAAATGAGACAACCTAGAGATATCAATAGTAAAATGGTCAAATAAATTATGATGCAACTGGAGTGCCTGGGTGGCCCAACTGGTTAAGTGTCAAACTCTTGATTTCAGCTCGGGTTATGATCTCAGCATTGTGATCCAGCCTTGTGCTGAGCTCCATGCTCAGGGTGGAATCTGCTTGAGATTCTCCCTCTCCCTCTGTTCCTTTTCACCTCTCTAAAATAAGTTTAATTATTAAAAATATGATACAACTATAGCAGCTAAGAATTATGCTCTTCAATCTCTGGGATGCAGAAATTGACATCATAATTCTTCATTTGCTTTAACTCAAATCCAAATCTCTTCAGCCGTTTTCCTGCCAGGAAGACTTCAGTCTTTCCTGGGGCTCCATATTGCTGCGGTCAGGATTACTTTCCAGTCCTCCAGCCATGTGGTTATCTGCTATATATCCTTTGGTCACATTTGAGGAGCCCTTTGAATTGTGGTGGTTCTCTGCTTTCCTGTCATGCAAAGAACAGGAAAATTTTTGTTCAGAGCTGGGAATTCTGAACTTAGGGTTCAGTCACTTTAGGGCATCATATGATACTTTCCTCAGAGGCCCTGTCACATTCACAGGTTTGAGTATTTTCTGGATTATTTTCTGCTCTGCTCTAACCTGGGGCAAACTCAGTCTCATTCTCTCTATCTCTCTTTCTTTCTCTCTCTCCACTCATCCTTGAACATACACATATTGTCCCTGGAGATATCTGTGGCAGGGCCCTAACAAAGGTTTACTTCCTACCCCATGACATCAGAGTAACCTGAATCTAAATGGCTCTTTACCTTGTAAAACCTCACCAATGCCTGGCCTTGGATCCAAAGCTAAAGGCTAGACTCTCCAGAATGGCATGCCGATTAAGTCAGCCTTCCAGAGGCCCACCCAGGGAGGCAAGAGAAATCGGGATGGAACTGAGCCTGCTCTCTGTCAAACATCTTCTGGGGGCTTGAGCCTGTGCAAGGTGATACCTAGATGACATTTTAAGGAAGACCTTCCCAACTCCAACATTTAAAATTGAAGCCTATATAGTTTTAGTATTTCTCTAGTCTTTTGTTTTTTCATTTCTCTTCCCTTCTCATGCCTTCCTTCATTTTCATTTTCATTTTAAATCTGTGTTTCATATTGGTGAAACAAGTAACTGAGGTAGGTCTCCAACTTTACATTTTAAAAATGATAACTCAGTACTCCTAACATCATGTATTAAATGCTCTCTCTTTAGTTCCTAATATGAAGTGATTCAGTTGTTATAAAATAATTTCCTCTATATTTTTGGTCTTTTATTATATTGACCTGTTTATATAATGCTTCTCCACAACATATTGCATTATTATTATTATTATTATTTTATAAAAATATTTCAATATCTGGTTAGGCAAGTATATCTTTATCCCAACCAAAATTTTCTTCAGTATTTTCTTTAATGTTGATTATCCAGGTGACACTTAGAATTACTTTGTCTAGCTTCAAAATAAATCAATCAAATAAAAATTATACATAGAAGTTTTCATTTTTAAATTAAACTTCTTAATGTTTATAATATTCAGTTTTCCAGACCTGGAAAAAGATGTATTCCTCCATCTATTCCAGTGATTTTTACCTCTTAACAGAGTATTACGTATTAACAGAGTATTTTCCTATACTTAACAGTATTTTCCTATAGGGGAACACAGTATGTTTTAGGTATTCAAGTCCTTTTAATATATCTCTAGATATGGAATGGGTTAGGTTGCTGTTGTGAATAGCTTCTCTTTGTCATATTTGCTAACTCTACTGTTGTTTTGTAAAAAGAGTAGCTTTACAAAAGATTTTGTAGGTTTATTTTTTTAACCAGTGATCTTAGGTCAAGTCTTTTGCTGTGTATGGTTTTCTGTAGATTCTCTTTGATTTCCCAAGTATAAAAGCATGTCAGTTGCAAGCAGTGATAATTTTGCTTTTTTTTACTTCAACACACATATCCCTCACTTTATATTATTCCAGTTACATTACTTAGTACTTTTGGAAGAGGTTTAAATAACAATGGGCATTATAGAGAACACTTTTTACCTGTTGTTCCAGACTTTCTTGTAGGAAGATGGCTCTTTTCTTTTCCCTTTATTTCTTTACCTCCTACCTCCCATTTTCTTAGTTCTTCATCTTTTTTCCCACATTCTGTTTCCAGCTCTGACCTCCATGATGCATCTCATGCAGATCCTGCTCTGCACCTTTGGGGCTCTCACCTCAGCTCAAGCACTTCATCTCTTTGTTGGTCCCTGCTGAAGTCTCCTGCTGGTTTCAAGGTCTCTAGCCTGGAAGGAGGACCTGAGCCAACGATGGCCACCTATTGACCTGGGCCCATGTGATGTGTGCCTTTAGCAAGAAAGAAAAGGGAGATGAAGCTTTTAATTTATTTCACCTAGAGCTTCTTTCCACTTTTTCCCTGGACCAAGGGGATTTTGATTTTCCTTTTCTCTAATTCTAATGGATCCAAACTTGAGGAAATCAAGTTCATAGGAAGAAAAGTAGTCTTCTGGTGATGGCTTTTCATTTCCTAGGAAATACACCACTCTTTATTTGGACATCCTGCCTGATTCTGGGGACAGAATCCAACTGTGTTATTTACTCACTGTCCTCAGCAGTGCTGCCCCAACATGTGTCCTCTACCTGCTCACTCCTTTCTAAACCTGCTCCAGACATTGCCTGGTGGGAAGGGCTCCCACAAGTCCCCAGGGAGGGATTAATAGACTAAGTCATACAGGACCCTTCACCAGGTCTCAAGTTTAATAGGAGCTGTGCTGTGATACAAAGTATGGTAGATTTGCAGGGTCAGAGAAAGTCAGGCTTCATCCTGCTGTGCTTCTTTCAATTTATGTGCACTGGGGCAAGCCATGTAAGTCCCCATCTATGCTGTGACTATTACGCATGCAAGCTGTAGATTTGGGCATTACAAAATGCATGTATACCCCAGCACTAACAGGTGTCCTGAGAGGATAGCTCTGGGGACTAGAAGGCTCTTTCTTGTCCATCATGAGGAATAAATAGCCTTGCCAGGACTGTGGTAGGCTGCTTTGCAGTGTTGGGGGGTATTAGCCTTTCTCCCTGTAGGCAGGAGATGATAATAGCTCTTGTGCCTCCTTCTCTGCTTGTGCAGAGGGTTGGGGACCCTGACATCTGCACCAGCCCCATCACCACTCAGGAGTAGAGGTAGACTCTTTATCCACTGCCAGCATGTCCTTCTGTTCTGGATCATTTGCAGAGCACTTGCTTTCTTGCATGAACTCTCAACCACAAAGTCCAAAAGGTGTGCACTGGCTCATCACACAGTGCTGTGAACTTCAAGGCACTGACTGGAGGGGGTACCAGACAGTCAAGCAGGGGAGATGTGATGGGAAGCAGAGGGCATAAGCAAGGTCTGGTTACACCACTTGTAGTGTGGGAGCCTCCAGGCAAGGGTGGTGGTGATAGAGGAGCAGAGTGGGGCAAGAGCAAGGAGTAAGAGCATTTTCTCCTTTAAAGAAGTCATCTGACACTGCTGGAAGGCTGGCAGAAGCACGAGAGGGCTAGAAGAGACTGTGTTGTACTGTGCTGTGGAGAATGTACTATGGGGAATGTGGTCTGATCTTGGGTAGATCCTTTCTCCTACAGGGCATCTGAGGGCTGGAAGGAAGGAGTGACTGTAAGGTTTGTTCTCTCTTAAGCCTCTGTGATCCCAGCTCCTCCCCCTTCCTGCCCCCCCCATCCCTTATGCTCTCTGTGTACTGGCACCTATTTAATATCAATAGACATAAATGATTTCTTATTGAATGTCATTTTCAAATCACTAGTTTGCTGCTCCAAACAGCACTTAATATCAATTACTTTTTTTATACCAATTGAAAATCACTAGTTTGCAGTTCCAAGCCTCTCTTAATGCCAATTACTGTTCAGAGTGCTGGCGACATTCATTCAAAGCTGGATTTCTAAGCAGTAACTTGCTCTTATGGGCTCCATCTGGCTCCATTTTTCTGGGGAGAGCTGCCACGTGTCTCACACACAAGGGGGACAGAACTCTGTCAACGTGGGTTGGGTAGGAGATGGCTCTTGGAGGTCCAGACAGTCAGGGCTGCTTTGATAACCCAGGCAAACCCTGAGATGCTTAGGAAGGAAGGAGGATGCTGAAGCCATGAGCATCCCAGGGCATCCCCACCTCTACTGCAGGGCCCATATCTCCAGGAGAAGGACTGCCACCCCACCCCCTTCCCCAGCCCAGACCTACCATCTATTTCCATGGAGATTTATGTTGGAGGCTGCCTAAAGGCAGGTTTGTGGTGTAGACAGAGGAGAAAGGCTAACCTGCTAAGCCTGATATAGCCCAGCTCTCAGCTTGGAGCTTTAGGTTGGACAGCCCAATGCAGTGGGACAAAGCTGAGTGAGGTGCCAAACCACCTCTTGCCAACTACCTTTGTACATTTGGGCCAAGTGCTTAACCTTTCTCCTCCCTGAGGTGTCCCCTGTACAGGGCTATTTTTTTGTGTTTCCCCAAAGCCTTAGTTTTAAGGGTTATATAGAAAATGTGCCTAAACTATCTAGTGAATTACCCTGCCCAAAGGAGGTGGTGCAGGAATGCTCTGGGCATAGGAATAGGTGCCAGCAGTGTTGACTCTGTCAGAGCTTGAGGCTTTCTGAACTACAGGGACACTGAGGAGCAGAGAGGAGGCCCTGGCACAAGTATGAATGCACCCAGAGGCCCTGGCCAGCAGCTGGGGGTCTAATCCTTTCACTGCTTGTGAGCTAATGACAACAGCCTAGACCGGAAGCCGTTTCCCCAGGGAGAGGAGGGAGATGGAACAAGAGGAGAAGAATAAAAAGGGAGGGAGGAGAAGGGGAAGAGAAATTGGGGAAGACAGGAAGAAGAGGAGCTGTGAATGTTTTCCTTCGTCTGACATATTGCTGTATCCCATCTGAGGTGTGTCTGTCTTCGTGGTGGCAGACAGATGAATAATGATAAGTTTCAGGGACAAAGATCTAATTTTCATCCTCAGAGAGAAGTGACACATTGGGGACAATGACCCAATTGGAAATGTGTTTTTATTAACATGCAAATGTATTTTCTATTATTAGCACACAGTGAGCCAAGGAATGTGCAATGAGATGTTGACAAATGGCAAGCGCAGCCCTCTCTCCAAGGGCCACATGCTCAGCTGGTTCCAATGATCTTTCCTGATCTGTGAAGTCTGTTACCCAGCCATCCAGAATGGCTATTCTAATTTGTCACCAAACATTTTTAATAGCTAGGTACAATAGTGGGCCTGAGGCTAACCAGGAATTACTGGTCATGGGGACAGGAGGGAGGAGTGAGCAGTTCACCGAATCCTACTAAGGGACTATACTTGAGCTGGCTGCCTTGTGGCATTAGCTCATTTAATCCTCCTAGAAACTGAAAAGGCACGTATGATTATTACTATTTGCAAGGAGAAACTGGAAGCTCAGAAAGGTTATCTCAGTGCTTTTCAAACTTTAACGTCCATCCAAGTTACCTGAGGATCACATTTCAATGAACATTTTGAATCGGTAGTTCTAGAGCAGGGCTGGACTCATCTCTGACAAGTGTCCAGGCAGTGCAGATGCTGATGGTCTGGAGATCACACTTAGAGTACTGGGGAGCTGGATGATCTGCCTCGGGCACACAGCTGTCTGCAGGGCAGAGCTACAAAGGACTGCAGTTGTTGGCATTGGGAAGGCTGGCAGGGTCATCTGTGGGGGTCCAGGTGTGCCTGGCTGAGATAGTAGACTTTAATCTATTGATAGGTTCTGCCCTGGGAGACTGATGTGGCCAGAGCTGCCTGGTCAGTCAGCCCAACGATAAAAACGTAACTCCTGATGCATGCAGTAGATGGAGACAGTGGCATAGACATGCTTGGTGGAGACTTCTTGCTGGGGCAACAACAGAGCAAGGACAGTTTTAGATAAGGCTGGGGTGAGATGGAGGGGAGAAGTGCTCTAATTTTTTTAATTTTCCTTTCAAAGTAATATTTAATTAAATTTTTGAGGTTTATTTTTTATCACTAGAATGTACCCATTTTAAGAGTATCATTCAATAATACTGGCAAATATACACACAATCTACCCACAAATACAACTGAGATATAGAACATTTCCAGCATTCCAAAAGTCTATTGTGCCCCTTCCTAGGCAATCAAACCAGTGATCTGTTTGCTTTATTGTAGCTTCCTTCTCTCTTTTTTTATTGCCATGTAGTATTTCATTGCTTAGATATAGCACACTTGTTTATCATTTTCTTATTAATGGCTATTTGGACTGCTTTTAATTTTGGCTCTTATAAATAAACTTGCTATGATCACTCATATACAAGTATTTTAGTGGACATATTTTCATTTCTCTTGGGTAAATCACTAGAAGTGATTGCTGGGTTGCATAAATGAATGCCACATTTTCCTTTTTGAAATTCTTCAATTTCTAATTTTCTAATTTTTCTACAATTCATTCATTCATTTAAGAAATATATTGAGCACCCACTATTTGTCAGGTACTACTACCTGGAAAAAAAGAATCAAACTTAAAATAGGAAAAAGAAACAACCCAAAACCTTTGCCCTCATAGAATTTATTTAGGGAAAATAGAAAACAAACAAAAATACAAATACATTAACAATAAAGATACCAGATAGTTATAAGTTTTATATAGAAAATTAAAAGAGGGATGGAGCTAGTAATTGATTGTGTGGTCAAGGAAGTTCCTTTGAAGGAGGTAACGTTTAAGCTGAGATCTGAATGATGACAAGGATCCAGCTGTACAGAGGTCTTGGGAGGTAGGGGGAGCATTTCAGGACAGGAGGAGCTAGAACACAGGCCATGGGATAGATGAGGGACAGAGGAGTTCTATGTCACTGTAGCAGGGCAGGCAGAGGAGGGTAGACAGCTAGATAAGGAAATTGTCTGCATACCCATCATCCTTTTATCTATGTGTATGTTCATTTGCTTGCAATCTGCCTCATTCACTAGAGTGTCAGCCTCTGAGAACAGTGATTTTGATGTTGCTTCACCATCACATTCCCTCTACTTGGAAGAGTCTGGTACTTATTAAAGTTGAATAAAGTTGCAATTTGTTGAATCATTGAAAAAATGAATAAATAAAGCACTTATTCAGTGTTGAGTGTCCTGTCATGGGTACTGTGATGTGTGTTGCTGTCACAAAATGAAATAATACACAGTTTTTCCTCTCGGTGAGCTTCCAAGACATTAGGGAAGAGAGATAAGTGATCATTGCATGATAGTATCATGAAAGAAGGAATCACCGGTTGATGGAGGAATAAAGAGAGGGATGCCTTATGGGCACTCAAGGAAGGTGCTCTTCATGAATAGTCCTTGATGGTGGTAGAGGAGTTAGCTAGGTAGACAGGCTGGAAAAAGCAGTGTAAGAAAAATCAGTTGGTTAATGCAATTACATAGATGCCTAGAGTGAGCACTATGTGTTAGGCAAAGTATATGTGGTTCTATGTGGTTATAACTATATAGGTGGAAAAGATGTTGGGGAGTGATACCGAAACAGCTCAAAATGAGCCTTGAGAACTAAGGAAAGAAATTTGAAATTCATCCTGAGAACAAGTGAAGGGTTTGTAGTAATGGTGAGAAATATGATCAAATTAGTGTTTTAGAAAAAACAAAAGCCTTGGTTGGTTTTCCATTAAATATGGCAGCATAGGGGTGCCTGGATGGCTCAGTTGGTTAAGTGTTGAATGATAGTTTTTCGCTCAGATTATGATTTCATGGGTTGTGGGATTGAGTCCTGTGTTGGGCTCTGTGCTCAGCAGGGAGTCTGCTTGAGATTCTCTCCCTCTGGCCCTTTCCCCACTCACACTCTCTCTCTAAAAATAAATAAATCTTGAAAAAGTATAACAGCACAGATACTCACACTAAACTCAGGTTGTTTTCTAGCTCTATTAAAACAATAAAAGAAAATTTTTTAATGCACAAACACCTACCAGAAAGTTTACAATGAAAAAGTTATTGATAATGAAATACAACATCCATACTTAGATCCCAGGACACAACATTTCCATTCTTGGGCATATACCTAACAGAAATGCACATATATATTTACCAAAGATACAAAAATATTTATTTTAGCAATAGTCCTCAAGTTAGAAGCTACCAAATGTCCATCAAAAGTGGATAAATAGGGGCTCCTGGGTGGCTCAGTGGGTTGGGGCCTCTGCTTTCAGCTCAGGTCTTGGTCCCAGGGTCCTGGGATCGAGCCCTGCATCAGGCTCTCTGCTCAGCAGGGAGCCTGCCTCCTCCTCTCTCTCTGCCTGCCTCTCTGTCTACTTGTGGTCTCTGTCTGTCAAATAAATAAATAAAATCTTAAAAAAAAAAGTGGATAAATAGGGGCGCCTGGGTGGCTCAGCAGGTTAAAGCCTCTGCCTTCGGCTCAGGTCATGATCTCAGGGTCCTGGGATCAAGCCCCGCATCAGGCTCTCTGCTCAGCAGGGAGCTTTCCCCCCTCCCCCGCCTGCATCTCTACCTACTTGTGGTCTCTCTCTCTGTCAAATAAATAAATAAAATCTTTAAAAAAAGTGGATAAATAAGTTGTGACATTTTTAGATAGTGGAAAAACTGTGTGGCAATGAGAATATACCATCTATATTTTATATTACGGATTAATGTCACAAATAAAATGTTGAGTGAAAGAAGCCAGACCCAAAAGAATACATACAGCATAATTCCATTTGTGTAAAGTTCAAAAACAGAAAAAAATCCTCATCTATGCTGTTAGAAGTCAGGATAGTTGATACTGTTTTAGGGAGTGGGATTGAGACTGGAAGAGAGCACAAAGGGGTCTTCTGGGGTCTTCATAACATTCTGTTTTGTGATATGGGTACTGATTACATGATTGTGTTCTGTTTTTGAATATTGATTAAGATATACTCTTATAATATATGCAATTATCTGTTTTCATATCTTACTTTAATAAGAAACATTTAGAAGGGCATAAACCCACAAGGACAAAAATAAAAATTTGGGGAGCTGGAGAGTAGATGATGAGTGGCAAATGATGTAGCCCAACTGAGAAAACTGAATTTTTCACTGGCAAAAGTAAAAATCAGAAAGGAACCTGGTTTATACACTATGATTCCTGAGAGGCCAAAGAATTCACAGCATAAGACACCTTTGGAAATTTATAAAATCAACTTAAGAAGTATATAGACTCCCAGACCTCCTCCCCAAGTGTCTGAGATGGGGCAAATTCTCCTGTAACCCTGGCAGGAATGTGAGGTTCAGTCTTTGAGGAGGATAAAACAGAGGGCCTCTGGGCTGGACAGCAGGTACAACTGAGTATAGGTGTGAAACAGACAAGAGGGGATGTGAAAATGATTGCATGCCTTTGTCACTACTGAGTTCCTAAAACATTGACAGCCCAGCCTCTACCTACCCTCCATGCAGGTGGTGGAAAAACATTCTCCTCTGAATCTGACTATCCCAAGAGAAATCAAAACCCTAAGGATACTGATAATGGGTTTTAATGCAGGATGTGTTCAAGTCAGATTCTTTATAGGGAAAATAGTCAACAAGACTCTGACAGAGAACACCCATCCATTTTTCTCTATGTCATTGTTAATCAAGGATCTCAAGATATTTGAAGACAATATGCAATATGAAAGGCAGAACCAAAATATATAAACTGAGAAATAGAAAAAGAAAACATAAAATAAAACAAAACAAAGCAAACTCAACTTGAATGAAATAGACTACACAGGGAGAAGAAAACAGTAAAAATGTGAGTATTACTAAAGAGGTAAGGGTGGATTTGTGTCCATGAAAGAACAGGACCCTATTTTTAAAAGGAATATATACAGTAGAAAAATACACTGAACATTATTGGAAAAATTGATAAGCAAATCAGATAATTAATCCAGGAAGTCCAAGTTAAGAATAGAATTTTGAGAAAGAACTAAATTTAGTGGGGAGAAAAGCACCAAATTATTCGATAAAGTTTTCTAGAGTTGAGTGGCATGAATTTCCAAACTGACAAGGTCTTCATGATAGCTAAAAATTGAAGTTCAACATTTTAGAAATCTGGGAGAAAGATACTAAAATCATATAAAAAACAAGAAAAAGAGTTCATGCAAAAAATATACTTAATGCATCAGACAGCTCAACAATATATTGGAACCAAAGAGCAGTAGAACAATGACTTCAAAATTCTGAGAAAAATGGTTTCAAACCTAAAATTCTATACCCAACTAAACTGTCAGACAAGTGTGTAGGTAGAAAAATAAATTAATCAAAATATTATACCCATGAACTCACTTTCAAGAAGTTACTGGGATTTGATTACTAACAAAATAAAGAACTAAACCAAGAAAGATGTTTGTGTGAAAATCACTTGGTGAGCTTTTAGAAATGAGTTTTGGAACTCCCTTTTCAGATCCTCAACTTCAGTTGTTCTGGGGTGTGGCCTGAAGCCTAGTTATAAGACCTGTGCATGTGATGTTAACATATAACCAAGGTTGAGAACCTCCTCAATAAAGGTTTTATGCCTGAATAAAATGAATGTATCAAAGCAAACCTCAAGAACAGTGGTTTACAAATGCTAATGTGCATCAGAGTTTCTGATTCAACAGGTCTGTGCTGAGGCCTGAGAATTTGCTTTTCACAGGTCCCCAGAGGCAGCTAATGTTGATGTGCAAGGCAATGTTTGTTAAACTTTTGATGCTCATTGGGATCATCTGGGACACTTTAAAAACACAGATGCTTGCTTGAGTCCCATCCTAAGATTCCAATTTAACTGATCTGAGTGTGGTTTTAAATCAAAAACTTAAAAAGCTCTCCGAGCAATTCTATCACTCAGTGCAGGCTGAGAATCACCACTCTAATCTATATACCTGTGTACAAGAAATATGAAGAAGAGCAAAACAAGTTAAATGATACTCAGAAGAAATAATCAGCCAAATTTAGAAAATGAGACATTTTACGAGACAAATTCCTGGGTTTCTCCAAGGAACTCCTATGGAATAAGATTTAAAAGACAAGGAGATGCAATATTTGGGTCTCATTTGGATTCTAACTCAATCAACAAACTCGAAAGCCATATTGGAGACAATCATACAATTTGGATATTGTTGGAACACAACCTGGATCCTCACCAATGTGACTGAGGTCCTGTCATATCCTGTGAGAAAACTCCAGGAGATGGAGGGTAAGAGTCTTCCTGGGCTAACGCCCAGGATAAACATGGGATTATCCCTGGAATGCTTTCATGTCCTCCTTTAGATGGATCTGGTAAGTGTGGAGAACCCTTAATTTGCTCTCATCATTTGAAGCTAAGAGATAATTGTTGTTCACTTGTTGCACTTGATTGCCTGCATGTAGCCCACATCCTGCACATAGCTCACATCTCACATGCAGTTCACATCCTGCAGGTAAATCTATATCCTGTTTGTAACCATATCTTGTGTAAGGTATAAAAGAAGTGATTGTAAGAAATAGAGTTGTCTACTGATCATCAGTCAGTAGTCCCCCCATCATTTCGGCTCCCATCACCAGGATCCCCAACTTGAGAAGGTGACAAATATATACTCATTATCAAGTGATATTTAAGGAATTATTAATTTTACTAGATTTGATGACAGCATAGTGATTATTTTTATATATATTTTTTAAATTCACATATAACAGTATTAGATTAGTCTCAGGTGTACAATATTGTGATTTAACAATTCTGTACCTTTCTCAGTGCTCATCAAGTTAAGTGTACACTTACTCCTCTTTATCTATTTCACCCAACCTCCCACGACCTTCTTGCTCTGTATGTGGCAACCACCAATTCAATCTCTGTATTTAAGAGTCTGTTTTTTGTTTTTGTCTTTATCTTTGTTCATTTTTTTATTTCTTAAATTCCACATATGAGTGAAATCATGTGGTATTTGTCTTTCTCTGATTGACTTGTTTCATTTAGCATAATAATTTCTAGATCCATCCATGTTGTTGCAAATGGTAAGATTTCATTCTTATTTACGGCTGAGTAATATTCCATTGTGTGGGGAGGCATGGTGGTTATATGCTTTAAAAGTACTTATAAGTTAGAGATACATATTGAAGCATATATAGATGGGATGATATGATGTCTGAGAATCTCTAAAATATTCCTGCAGAACTGTATGTATGTGGATTTGTTATATAATTCTCTGGACTTTTATGCACATTTGAAAATTTTTATGATAAAAAGTTAAGACACGATAAAAAAGGAGCTATCAGATAGAAAAGAAAGCACCAGTAGTCATTCTTTATGATGATATACTTGGCAGAGGAGATTTATAACAGAGCAGGAGTGTAAAGAAAACTAAGTGACTATAATGACAAAGTAATTATTAATCCCAGGGAGTGCAAAGTTTTGTACAGGAAATAAAAAGTAATCATAGTATACTATATGGCTCAGCTGTGAAGAACATTTACCCAGTCATAATAATAGTAAGACCAAATACAGATCTAACCAAGATTAAAATGGGACCAAATTGAACCAAATCAAGGATGGGAAGAATCCACATATAGAGAAGGAATCAGCAGCAATGAACATCATCTTCCATAATAAACAGTCAATTGATGATGACCAGAATGAAAAATTGAGAAATAGAAATGTGAGCATGGTAAATAGTCATATAAATTTAAGTGCCAAAAAATCATAAAATAAGATAGAACTCAATGATAATGCATTAATAAGCTGTCTCTAAAAAATGAGTCCTATAAAGTGGGTGGGATCACATATTGAGAGGTTAATACAATATTCTGTGCTATCCTATGCATCTAGCTGGTAATTTGGAAATTAGAAAGCCAGTTACCAATTGTATTACAGCCAAATTCATATGACTTCAGAGCGTACATCTCAGTGTTTTGTTTTAGTTTTCCACTGAAGGAGGAAAATAGGGGAGTACAGAAGGCTGTTGTACTCTTTAAACCATAAGTACAAAATTTAAAAATTTTAAAAAACTTACATATAACATTTAAAAATTAAAAAAAATCTTACATATGAAATTCAACAGAAAAATAAAAGCCTTTAAATTTGCTTTTAAATTTAAAAACCTAGGGGCACCTGGGTGGCTCAGTGGGTTAAAGCCTCTACTTTCAGCTCAGGTCATGATCCCAGGGTCCTGGGATCGAGCCCCACATCAGGCTCTCTGTTCGGCAGGGAGCCTGCTTCCTCCTCTCTTTGCCTACTTGTGCTCTCTGTCTGTCTGTCTGTCAAATAAATAAATAAAATCTTTAAAAAAATAAAATTAACAACCTAAAAGCAAAGACAGGGAGGCTGAACAATGGATTAGCAGTGACAGAATAGAGGCAGGGAGATCAGTAGGAGCCACTGTGATCATGGGGGGAGAGGGCATGTAGGTTCAAGCAAGGCAGCTCAGAAGTGGGGGTGAAGTGACATGGATTTCTATGCTGTGGCAGACATCCAGAATGTGTAGTGTGGACAGCCATCCCACCTGGGATATCCAACTCCCCAACCTATCCCTTCAATCATGCTGAAAATTTGTGATGGGTACCAATATATAATTACAATTATGAAACACTTGGATACTTTCTTTCATTGGAAGTCAGTCTTGAAGATGTCACTCTAAGAGGTCTTCATTCACCTTCCATGAGGATGTTGAAGCTGAGGCTGGGTGGGTCCCAGACAGAGTTGTTTCAGATGGGTCTCCTATACTTGCTGTTGGCTTCTAAATTTACCACCAACTGAAGGCTTTGTGTTTTTCTATAATTTGGAAAAGCTGGATGGCAGACTGACTTTTGACTTTCCTTTCAATTCTTCATCCATGTGTTTGACTTAAGTCTTAATAATATACACAGTGGGGATGCCTGGGTGGCTCAGTTGGTTAAGCAGCTGCCTTCGTCTCAGGTCATGATCCCAGCGTCCTGGGATCGAGTCCCACATCGGGCTCCTTGCTTGGCAGGGAGCCTGCTTCTCCCTCTGCCTCTGCCTGCCACTCTGTCTGCCTGTGTTCTCTCTCTCTCTCTCACAAATAAATAAATAAAATATTTAAAAAAATAATATACACAGTGATTTTCCAAGACGAGAGTTTCTATTCCTGGGCCTGGCTGTACATGTCACAGAAGCCATACTATGCTTTGAAACTTGTCAAAGGTAATTCCCATAATGAAAATGGGTTGGCCTGAGCTTCTGGCATTTCCTAAGTTCTGGGAGCTGCATGACACATTGATTTGTTGCTGTGAGGTTGCTGATGAATTTTCAGATTGAATATGCTTGTATTGTGAGGACAATTGCCACTCAGGTTCCTCCGAGGAAGTTTATGAGACAGTGGTTCTCATGCAACTGCAATAAGAAGCACTATTCAAGGGTCAAACCAAACCAAACTTTCCTTCAGGAGAAGAGCATTGACCAGGGAGCCATATTCTCCTTATAGGGGGTCTGCACTAATTATTTGTGGGTGAAGGATTTTTTTAAAAGATTTTTTTATTAATTTATTTGACAGAAATAGAGAGAGATCACAAGTAGACAGAGAGGCAGGCAGAGAGAGAGGAGGAAGCAGGCTGTCTGCTGAGCAGAGAGCCTGATGCAGGCCTTGATCCCAGGACCCTGGGGTCATGACCTGAGTTGAAGGTAGAGGCTTAACCCACTGAGCCACCCAGGCACCCCAGGACTTATTTATTTATTTATTTATTAAAGATTTCTTTTCTTTTTTTTTTTTTTTTTATTAGAGAGAGCGAGCTCAGGCAGACAGAGTGGCAGACAGAGGCAGAGGGAGAAGCAGGCTCCCTGCCGAGCAAGGAGCCCAATGTGGGACTCGATCCCAGGACGCTGGGATCATGACCTGAGCCGAAGGCAGCTGCCTAACCAACTGAGCCACCCAGGCGTCCCCCCAGGACTTTTTAAAATCAGGCCATATTGTCATGGGTATCCCTTGAAATCAGCAGGATATGTTCGTACCCCAAATGACATAGTGTTTGGTTTTTCAGGTTGTGTTTTAATTTTCCTTTCCTATCACTTCCAAGGTTCATGTACATTTAGGTTTCAAAGACACTCAAGATCCATTCAGCAGGTAAGTCACTATCCTGCCTGGAGTTCCTTCTTCCCTCCCACTTAGATATGCAGCACTCTGCAGCAGAGAGATTCAGGTGGTGTATTGAAATCATCTGTTGAATAAAACAACTCATCAGCAAATGTTAAAGGAAGGCCCACAACATGTAGGTACTGCTCTGGACTTTGGGAATACAGTGGAGACCTAAAAATGGCAAGGTCCCTGCCCTCAGGCAGTTTACTTTCTAATGATGGGACAGACACAAACAAGTTTGCAAATGATATATAATACAATTATATATGAGATAATGATAAGACCTATGAAGAAATAAAGGGATAGTCAGGGCTTTTGGTTTTAGCTGTCTGATGAGGTGACTTCTGAGCTGAGATTTGGATAAACTGAGGAAGATTTGCTATATAGGAAAGAGGATGGAGGATAATGCAGGCCACTATGAGTAAAATAGTACTGTGAGAATATTTAGGGAGTTAGACAGGGAATGTCCATCTGGGGTCCTGTAGACCATGGGGAAGATTGTGGCAAAAAAATCTTCCTGTGAATGAATTATATAGCAAAAGTGGAAACACACAGGCCAGCCAAGATGTAAAGGTAAGAGATAAGGTAGAAAAAATATTGGACTTATAGTGTATTTTTGAAGGTGGAAGTGACAGGATTAGCTGGTGGATTGGATATGTAATGTAAAGGAAAGTAGTCACAAGATTGACTCTAAGATTTTATCTTGAGTTTGAATGTTGACATCATTTACTAAAATGGGGGAAGACTGAGAAGCCAGGGGCTATTGGGTGTGGGTATTCAGACATCTGCTAGATGTCAAAATAGAGAGGTCAAGTATGCAGTTGGTAAGTTAATTTGGTCTTAAAGAGTAAGAATATGAACCAATAGGTAGATTTGTAGTTGTCAGAGTATACCTGATAATAAAAGTCAGGACTGGATGCAAACACCCCAGGAGACAATGTAGACAGAGAAGGAATGAGGTCCAATGTTTGAATTGTGGGCACTCTTAAGCACAGGGTTCTAAAGGAGAGAAGCCTAGAAAGGAGACTTAAAAGGACCAGGATAGGAGGGCTCCATTTTGAGACTGATTCATCCAAGCTAAAAAGGAGTTAGTATTATAAACACCAAAACATGGCACAATTTGGAGGAAAAATCTGAGGAAGGGGAAAGATCAGAGAGATTTCTCAAATGAAAAATATGTTATGAGTATTTTTAAAAAGGATTTTAGAAGCTTTGTTGACAGGGTCCAACTGTTGATGGCATATGGAATAATGTAAGAAGGTGACAGAGAGAAATCACAACTTCTCAATTCCTGGTTTGCTGCCATGATTTTTTAAAAAACCAGAACCTACATAATGGAAAGGATAAATGCAACATGGTAAAGAGGCAGGGGACTCAGCCTCAGAATAAGACAAATTAGAGCTCAGAATACAAACATTAATAGCATCATAAATGCACTCTTATAGAACCATAATAATTTGTGATATAACTTAGAGCAATGGAGAGTTTCCAGAAGATATCAATAGATTTATATTATATCCATTTTTTAAGGGAGGGTAAAAACAGAGTTTAGAAGTTTCAGATCAGAGAGTTCAATGATTTCTAGTTAAATTAAATAAATGGCTATGATGACCTAGTAAATGTAATGGTGATTATTAGGAACCAACAGACTTTTCTTGAGGTTGATGAATGCTTGATTAATGTTTCTGAAATGTTTTCTGAAAGCTCATCTTAGGCTGGCAAACCAGGGGATTCAAGCGAACTGCAAATGTGGCCTATCATCTTGAAAGTGGGATAACATATAGCATTACTCAGGATAATGAGAGATGTGAGTTGATCAACATAGTCAATAGCAACTGCCATTTTTTTAAAACTCAAATTTCTGATCAAGGCATTGAACAATGCAAAAGTGAGCACTCTTCATTCCTCTTGCTCTAAGCAACTGGCTGATTGTTGGTTGCTTAAATTGGGAATATCATTGGAGACCAGGTTGTAGTTGGGGGAGAGTTTGAGAAAAACCAAAACACAAAATCTGCCCCCAGAAGCCCTCAAGTTTCAGTTCAAGAATGAGAAAATTCCTAAGAGCAATAAGTGAAGCAGGAACTCAAAGCCATAAAAGAGACCTAGTAATGAAGCTGAAGAACCCTAATGGACTGAACTGACACCTCAGGGAAGGTGCTTTAATGTAAAGATGGACATTAAGACTCAAGGCCTCATGAAAGCTGGAACTGAGTTCTAAGCAACAATGTACATGGAAAGGGACAGTCTCATCTAGGGTTGTAATATGGAAAGAGCCATCCATGATAAGCTTTGGTAGAAAATGTCACCCTTGAGAAAATGAAACCAAAGCCTCTGTCTCACAAAGGTCTGGAGCTCCAATGCACACCATCTATACTATGGTGTTTTAAAAAAGAAAGAATTATAGAATTTGGTCTCAAGATACGATAGGGCTCTGGCAGAAGCAAATTCTTTGTCCACCATTGGAACATTTTTACATCTCAGTGCACATTCTGGATTCCTAGAAAAGACAACTCTTGTTGACTGTGAGCTCACAGACAAAAACTCAAATTAAATGAGGAAACCTAGTGCCATGAAAAGAGTCGGTATTATGAAAGAAATGGTAGTTCTGCTCCTGAGGAACTAGAAGCAATAGAGCAAGTATTTGCAATATTAAATGAGACAGAGGGAAGGAGAGAGCCTCTAAGCATGGGAAGACTGCTTTTGAAAATAAGCAACTAAGGAAAAGGATCACATAATAATTCTAAAAATTAAATATATGGTTATTAAAATTAAAGAAAACAATACCATCAATAGGTAAATAATACAGTAATATAAGTGTAACTGAAGAGTTAGTGAATAGGAAGAAAGAGCTAATATAATTTATCAGAATTCCATATGGAAAGAAAGTGTGAAAGATAATATGAGAGATAGAAAGAGAAACTCAAGTAGATCTAATAAAAATTCTTGAAGCAATAATTAGTGAACATGAGGAAGTGACAGCATCTGAAGAAGATAGACAGAAGTCTTAATACTGAAGAAGCACATTAAGTCCCATTTTTACTGCACTGTTTTTAGATTTTATTTACATTCAAGTTAGTTAACATGTAGTGTATTCTTAATTTCAGAGGTAGAATTTAGCGATTCATCAGTTATATATAACACCCAGTGCTCATTAAATCACTTGCCCTCCTTAATGTGCATCACCTGATTACCCACCACCCACCTCCCCTCCAACAACCCTCAGTTTGTTCCTTATAGATAAGAGTCTCTTATGGCTCACCTCCCTCTCTGTTTTTATCTTATTTTATTATTTATTTATTTTTATTATTTTCCTTCCCCTTTCCCATGTTCATCTGTTTTATTTCTTAAATTATACATGTGAATGAAATAATAAGGTATTTGTCTTTCTCCAAGTGACTTATTTTGCTTAGCATGATGCCCTCTAGTTCCATCCACATTGTGTGCAGAATGAAAAATTTCATTCTTTTTGATGGCTAACATTCCATTGTAAATGTTAGGGCTGATTTAATGTTAAAACCTGTTTAACTATTAGGGCCTGCTTAGCCAGAGTGACTCCATATTACCAGGTAGCCATATTGTTGTTTACATCTACAGACTTCATTCCAGGAATAAATGCCCCAGTAGTTCTAAATGCACCAGCAGTTCCAAACATCCCAGCAGTTCCTGATACCGGTTCCAGGTATCAATTCTGGGAGTAAATGCCTTAACAATAGAAGCCACGTACCTTGGGTCTGCAATTATGCCCTATAAAACCAGCCTGTGAGATCGGGACGGGGTCACTCTCTTTGGAGGCAGCCCTGGCTGGTCAGCCTAACTTCTAATGCTTGGCATAGAATAAAGCCTTGCATAACTTTCACTTTGTCTCAGTCTCATTCCTTTGATAATGGACCCCAACAATAAATATACCCATTCATCCATTGTTGGACATCTGGGCTCCTTCCATATCATGGCTATTGAGTATATTGCTGCTAAAAACATTGGGGTGCCTATACCCCTTTGAATCACTATGTTTGTATCCTTTGGATAAACACCTCATAGTGCAATTGCTGGGTTGTAGGGTAGTTCTATTTTTAACCTTTTGAGGAATCTCCATACTGTTTTCCTCACTGTGCCAGTTTGCATTCCCACCAACAGTATAAGAGGTTTCCCCTTTCTCTGCATCCTAAATAACATCTGTTGTTTTCTGAGTTGTTAGGTTTAGCCATTCTGACCGGTGTGAGGTGATATCTCATTGCAGTTTTGATTTGTATTTCTGTGATGCCAAGTGATGTGGGGCACTTTTTTCATGTGTCTGTTGGCCATGTATATGTCTTCTTTGGATAAATGTCTGTTCCTGTCTTCTGCCCATTTCTTGACTGGGATTTTTTTGTTTTTTTGGTTGTTGAGTTTGATAAATTCTTCATAGATTTTGCATACTAACCCTTTTTCTGATATGTCATTTGCAAATATCTGCTCCCATTCCATAGTTTACCTTCAGTTTTGATTGTTTCCTTTGCTGCATAGAAGGTTTTTGTCTTGATGAAGTCCCAAGAGTTCATTTTTACTTTTTCCCCCTTTGCCTCTGGAGATGTGTCTAGATGTTTCTGTAGCCAAGATCAAAGAAGTTGTTGCCTGTGTTCTCCTCTGGGATTTTGATGGATTCCTCTTACATTTAGGTCGTTCATCCATTTTGAGTTTCTTTTTGTGAATGGTGTAAGAAAGTTGATCCAGTTTCATTCTTCTGCATGTTGTTGTCCAGTTTTCCCAACAACATTTGTTGATAGACTCTTTTTCTCATTGGATATTATTTCATGCTTTGTCAAAGATTAGTGGACCATAAAGTTTAGAGTCCTATACTCTATTCTATTTATCTATATGTCTGTTTTTGTGCCAGTACCATAATGTATTGATGATTACAGCACTGTAATACAGCTTGATGTCCAGAATTGGGATGTCTTTAGTTTTGGTTTTCTTTTTCAACATTACTTTGGTTATTTGGGGTCTTTCCTGGTTCCATACAAATTTTAGAAATATTGTTCCAGCTGTGTGAAAAATGCTGGTGTTATTTTGATAGAGACTGCATCAAATGTGTAGACTGCCATGAAAGTATAGACATTTTAACAATATTCTTCCAATCCAAGAGCATGGAATGTTTTCCCATTTCTTTGTGTCTTCCTCAATTTCTTTAAAAGTGTTCTATTGTTTTCAGAGTACAGATTTTTTTACTTCTTCGGTTACGTTTATTCCTAGATATCTTATGGTTTTTGGTCCAATTGTAAATGGGATCAATTCCTTGATTTCTCTTTCTGCTGCTTCATTATTGGTGTATAGAAATGCAATAGACTCCTGTGTATTGATTTTATATCCTGAGACTTTGCTGAATTCCTGCATCAGTTCTGGCAATTTTTTGGTGGAATCTTCTCAGTTTTCTACCCAGAGTATCATGTCACCTGCAAAGAGTGAAATTGTGAATGAAAAAGAATATTAAGTCTTAAGGAGGAAAAATAAGAGAAACTTTTTTGAAAATGTTGGCATGAAACTGGAACAAGAAATAGAAAAATGAAAATCCTAAAAACTACCAAAAATGAAAAACATTAAACAGAAAGAAAAATTATCTTCAGATTGGTAATCACTTCTTATCAGATACACAATTCTCCAGAAGATAATGGAATAATATATATAAGATGGAGATGTATGAGAAGTGGTCAAGGTAATGATAATGCTATACCCAACAAACTGTCATCCAGGAATAAGGGAAAGATAAAGATTTTCAAGCCTACAAAGACTATGACAATTTATTACTCATATATCTTTTCTGAAAGAACTAATTGAGGATGTACTTTAGCATGAAGATTGTTGAACTTGGAAGTATTTAGGTTAAAAAAAAAGCAACATATAGTGTACAGAATAATTACATATGTAAATCTAAATCAGACTGACAGTAAATAATAATAGTGATTTTCCCCCATGAATTTAAACATAAGATGTATAAAATACTAGATAAAAATAATATGGATAATGAAAGTAACACTCTAGAGGAAAAGGAAAGCAAGCTGATTTTGTTTTCAGGAGGGAGAAAACAAAGTTAGAAAGAAATTATTGTAATATTTGTGAGAAAAAATATAAGTTAAACACATATGTCAAAATTTTCAGGCACTGTTAATGATAGTAAGACCTGTCAATAAAGGGATGTGTTCCTTAAATCAGGAGTAAACTGAGAGAAAACTGATGCAGTCATGTTTATTCACAATTTCTTCTTGAGCAAAGAGCTTGGCTGTAACTGGCAGTTGGGCCTGCAGAGAACCAGGGTTTGGAATTACCTTTGGTAAATAATGCAGCCCCGGCACAGCAGCCCTGCAGGTAAGGAGCTCATCCTTCTTTGCCCTCCAGTCTCCCTAGGGTCTCCCATCCAAGAGCTAAACTGGAAGCCAAATAATGGATCTATATGGGTCATGTTCTAAGGGTGCAGATCAGAGTGGAAGATAGTAGAGGATAGTTCTGTTGGAACAAATGGAAGAAACCAAGCACAATTAAGGAATCCTTGTATGTAAATTTTATTTTCCTAATGGACTCAAAGATCCTTATCAGTTAGCCCATTGATTCAGAAGATTTAACAGAGACTAAATGATGGTGGCCTGCAAGAGACAGAGGGGCTGCGTTTCCTTCCTACAAAAATGGGAACTTGTGGGTGGTCCACTAGGTGTGCATCCCTATTCTGCCAAGTCATCTATGGACCTAGGTGTTTTCTGTCTTGTTGCTCACCATTCCTTCCAGGCCTAGGGCCTATCTTCATTTCCAAGGTCTAAGCTTCCCCACTAAGGACCATATCCCCATTCCTGCCCAAGAGAAGTAAAAGAAGGGATAGAAGGCAACAACTTCCTTTTAAGGGAATGCTCTGGAGGTTGCACACCTCCATGCTTCTTGCATACCCCCAGGGCCACATGAGGCACATAGATAATGGGGTCACACTTAGCTCCAAATGCAGGCAGCACAGCAGTTCCTACCTGGTGGTTACTGGAAGGTTCCATTCCTGAAAGAATCAGAGGAAGGATGGATATCTGAGGATAATTTGCCATTTCTTAATTTTCTTTTGTGGTATCCCACATGTTACCTGGTATGCAGGTAAATGTATCTGGAATGAA
The DNA here is from genome assembly GCA_003697995.1 of Taxidea taxus jeffersonii. Classification (NCBI taxonomy): domain Eukaryota; kingdom Metazoa; phylum Chordata; class Mammalia; order Carnivora; family Mustelidae; genus Taxidea; species Taxidea taxus. The sequence goes on from ML093506.1 coordinate 27,395, forward strand.
AGGAATAGGAAGAAGACACTAGGCCTGGCATAGGACCCCTACGGGCTCAGATCCAAGCTCTGCTAACCACTGGCAGAGCTAGTGTCCTAAAGGGAGTTACTCAGTACATGGCAGAAAGCATTCAAACTCATCAGTGCAGGAAGTGTGATGATTCAGAAGCTGACAGAGAGAGCACTGGTCCAAGGGTCTATATCTGGTCCCATTGTGTTGTCTGTTAAGTGTGTGGCCTCAGGCAAGTTAGCAATGCATATGGGTTAATAATCCCTGCCTTCTTGTCTACCAGGTCTGGCATACTCCAGGCTGCTGGTAAATGTTTGTTGTTGGAAGCTGATGTTAAGCCAGAGCATGCTTGAATAATATGGTGGCTTGGTGTGTGACAAAAAGCATTTGCCAGGCACAGTTAAGCGGGCAACTACAGAAGGGGCAACTAACTTAATTAACAAAATACTGTTTGTCTAAGGGCTTTACGGAAATTGTTGTTACACAAGTGCTGAACTAATTGAAAGAAAAAAGAAAGTAAAAAAAAATAGGTTTTATCAATTTATTAGAACAGGCCCTTCAGGACCTGTACTTTGAAACACTCTCTTGTCGTCAGTTGCAGTAACTGTGATCTTTACGTTGCTAGTACTGTAAAGGCCTATTTAGCCAAAACAGCTCCATTTCGGTTGAACAGCCATTTTATTGTTTATGCAGTAAAACTTAAACTGCCCTCCCCCCTCCCGGGGGACTTAACTTAAAAGTAAGTCTGGGAGGGCACCTGGGTGGCTCGGTGGGTTAACGCTGCTGCCTTCGGCTCGGGTCATGATCCCGGGGTCCTGGGATTGGGCCCCGCGTTGGGCTCTCTGCTTGGTGGGGAGCCTGCTTCCCTTCCTCTCTCTCTGTGCCTGCCTCTCTGCCTGCTTGTGATCTCTGTCAAATAAATAAATAAAATCTTAAAAAAAAAAAAAAAAGTAAGTCCAGGAAACCAGTCGCATGTAACAGAGCCCAAATACAAGTGCAGGTTAGGCCAGGTGGAGACATCTAATCAGTGGAGCACACACACTGTCTCCCTAGCTACAAAGGAGTGTGGGTTCCACCTTTTGGGTGCCAATTCTGACCAAGGTGATAGGCTAGTTCAAATAGCCTGGGTGTATCCTTAGGTTTGAAATGGGTCTCTTGTAGACAACATATGGATGGGTCCTGTCATTTTATCCAATCTGCAACCCTATGTCGTTTTATGGGTGCATTTAGGCCATTCACATTGAGAGTGATTATTGAGAGATACATTTTTATTGATATCGTTTTACCTTTGAAGCCTTTCTTTGTGTAGATTGTCTCTATATATTTCTGTTCAATGATATTCTCTGTGTGTTACAATCTCATTGGCCACCTGTGCGTGGCCAGGCCCCACCACATGGTCTTTGCTCTATAAAAGTTAGTCTGTAAGGCAGGGAGGGGTCGCCCTCTCTGTAGGAGGCAGCCCCGAACGGTCAGTTTGATTCTTGATGCTTGGCATGAAATAAAGTTTTGCTTGACTTTCACTTTCTATCAGTCTCCCTCCTCTGACCTTGGACCTAATAGTACTTGATTTCCCTTTTTGGGTTTTAATGCAGTAGTTCCATTTCAGGTTTGCAACCCAGCCCAACACCTCACCTGTTAATCTGAATCTAGGAGTCCTGACCTAAGGATACACCCAGACTGAAAGTGAAGGGATGGAGAAACATTTTGCATGCCAATGGGCCTCAAAAGAAGACCGGGGTAGTGATTCTCATATCAGATAAATTAGATTTTAAACTAAAGACTGTAGTCAGAGATACAGAAAGACACTACATAATTTTTAAAGGGTCTATCCACCAAGAAGATCTAACAATTGTAAATATTTATGCCCCCAATATGGAAGCAGCCAATTACATAAGAAAATTGTTAATCATGATAAAAAGTCATATTGACATGAATACATTAATAGTAGGAGATCTTAACACACCATTCTCAGTAATAGATCATCCAAACAGAAAGTCAGTAAAGAAACAAGAGCATTGAATGACACATTGGACCTGATGGACATCATAGATATATTCAGAACATTCCACCCTAAAACAACAGAATACTCATTCTTCTCAAGTGCACATGGAACCTTTTCCAGAATAGACCACATACTGAGTCAAAAATCAAGGCTCAACCGATACCAAAAGACTGAGATTTTTTTCTGCATATTCTCAGATCACAATGCTTGGAAACTGGAGCTCAATCACAAGGAAAAGTTTGGAAGGAACTCAAACACCTGGAAGCTAAAGACCACCTTGCTTAAGAATGCTTGGATCAACCAGGAAATCAAAGAAGAACTTAAACAATTCATGGAAACCAATGAGAATGAAGACCTTTCTGCCCAAAACCTATGGGATACAGCAAAGCCAGTCCTAAGGGGGAAATACATAACCATCCAACCTCCCTCAAAAAAATTGAAAAATCGAGAATACACCAGCTGTCTCTACACCTTAAAGAACTGGAGAATCAACAGTAAATTAAGCCAGCTCCACACACAAGAAAGGAAATAATCAAGATTAGAGCAGAGATCAATGAGATAGAAACTAGAGATACAGTAGAATGCATCAATGAAACTAGAAGCTGGTTTTTTGTAAGAATCAATAAGATCGATAAACCATTGGCTACACTAATCCAAAAGAAAAGAGAGAAGGCCGAAACTATAAAATTATGAATGAAAAGGGAGAGATCACAACTAACACCAAGGAAAAGAAACAATCATCAGAAGTTATTATCAACAGATATATGTCAATAAGTTAAGCAACCTAGATGAAATGGATGCTCTCCCGGAAAAGTATAAACTTCTGAAATTGAACCAGGAAGAAATTGA
>ML093506.1:31936-49510 GCA_003697995.1 Taxidea taxus jeffersonii
TGAGACAGGAATCCATCAGAATCCTAGAGGAGAACATAGGCAGTAACCTCTTCGACATCAGCCACAGCCACTCCTTTCAAGATATGTCTCCAAAGGCAAAGGAAGCAAAAATGAAAATGAACTTTTGGGACTTCATCAAGATCAAAAGCTTCTGCACAGCAAATGAAACAGTCAGCAAAACAAAGAGGCAACCCACAGAATGGGATAAGATATTTGCAAATGACTGTACAGACAAAAGCCTGATATCCAGGATCTATAAAGAACTTCTCAAACTCAACACCCACCAAACAGATAATCACATCAAAAAATGGGCAGAAGACATGAACAGACACTTCTTCAATGAAGACACATAAAAAATTTTTTTTATAGCAGCAATGTCCACAATAGCCAAACTATGGAAAGAACCTAGATGTCCATCAACAGATGAGTGGATAAAGAAGATGTGGTATATATATACAATGCAATGCTATGCAGCCATCAAAAGAAATGAAATCTTGCCATTTGCAATGACGTGGATGGAACTAGAGGGTATTAGGCTTAGTGAAATAAGTCAACCAGCGAAAGACAACTATTATATGATCTACCTGATACGAGGAAGTGGAGATGCAACGTGGGGGGTTTGGGAGGTAGGAGAAGAATAAATGAAAGAGGATGGGATCAGGAAGGAGACAAACCATAAGAGACTATTAATCTCACAAAAGGAACTGAGGGTTGCTGGGGGGAGAGGGGTCAGGAGAGGGTGGCAGGGCTATGGACAGTGGGGAGGGTATGTGCTATGGTGAATGCTGTGAAATGTGTAAACCTGGCGATTCACAGACCTGTACCCCTGGGGATAAAAACATAAATAAAAAAAATCCCCCCCCACAATGTTCATCAGCACTAGCCATCAGGGAGATTCAAATTAAAACCACATTGAGATACCACCTTATACTGGTTAGAATGGCCAAAATTAGCAAGACAGGAAACAACTTGTGTTGGAGAGGATGTGGAGAAAGGGGAACCCTCTTACACTGTTGGTGGGAATGCAAGTTGGTGCAACCACTTTGTGGAAAACCTTGTGGAGATTCTTTAAGAAATTAAAAATAGATCTTCCCTATGACCCTGCAATAGCACTACTGGGTATTTACCCCAAAGATACAAGTGTAGGGACGCCTGGGTGGCTCAGTTGGTTAAGCGGCTGCCTTCGGCTCAGGTCATGATCCCACTGTCCTGGGATCAAGTCCCACATCTGGCTCCTTGCTCAGCGGGAGCCTGCTTCTCCCTCTGCCTCTGCCTGCCACTCTGTCTGCCTGTGCTCACTCTCTCTGACAAATAAATGAATAAATAAATAAATAAATAAATAAATAAATAAATAAAATATTAAAAAAAAAGATACAAATGTAGTGAAAAGAAGGGCCATCTGCACCCCAATGTTCATAGCAGCAATGGCCACAGTCGCCAAACTGTGGAAAGAACCAAGATGCCCTTCAGTGGACGAATGGATAAGGAAAATGTGTTCTATATAAACTATGGGGTATTATGCCTCCATCAGAAAGGATGAATACCCAACTTTTGTATCAACATGGATGAGACTGGAAGAGATTATGCTGAGCAAAATAAGTCAAGCAGAGAGAGTCAATTATCATATGGTTTCACTGATTTGTGGAGCATAACAAATAACACGGAGGACATGGGGAGATGGAGCGAAGGGAGTTGAGAGAAATTGGAAGGGGAGATGAACCATGAGAGACTATGGACTCTGAAAAACAATCTGAGGGTTTTGAAGGGGTGGGGGGGTGGGAGGTTGGGGGGAGCCAGGTGGTGGGTTTTATGGAGGGCACTTATTGCATGGAGCATTGGGTGTGGTGCATAAACAATGAATTTTGTTACACCAAAAAGAAATTAAATAAATAAAAAAATTTAAAAAACAGTGTACACACTGGATGGATAATTCTGGTTAACTCCCATCCAACCCTGAGTGAAGGACCATCCAGCTTATCTGGTTCTTTTATTTGAATATTAAAGTGTATGTCTGTAAGTCTCATTTTTTTTTTATAGTGCCCATGGCTATACTTACTTGTCATTGTCCCTGGACAGTAGCTCCTTGGAGTTATCGTCTCGGGGCCAGGTGCGTGCCGTGCACCCTGCAAGAGCTGTTTCTGTGTGCTGAGTGAATGAGTCAGCACACTGAAGCACGATGTTCCAGCCCTATTGAGGCTCTGGTCTCCAGTGCCAGAGTAACAGAATGGAAATCTGGGCTCTGCTGTGGATGAATCATTTCTTCAGTGTCCCAGTTCTGAAAGCCATTGTACAAATGAGTCTTGACTGTTTGTGAATAATAGGATGGCAGGCCTGGGTCAGAGCTGGAGATGAGCTGCTCAGTCCCCCTTTTCTGAGGGGCTAATGGTGGTGCTAGAGACAATGTAGAGGCCTGGGAATTGAACCCACTCTTAATGACCAGTTTTGAGTGTCTTGCACCACAACTCATTCTTTCCTCTCCTCTGGAAGAAAAACACCTTGCAATATCAATGTAAGAGCGGCTCTTCCAAACTGGTACTGTGGGGGCACAGCATACATCTACAAATGAAACCACTCCCTTCTGCCTATCCATTGGTTCCATTTGTTCCTGGGTGTGGATGGCCTCCCTCCTCACACACAAAGGGGTAGGAATGTGACAAGTAGCATGTATCATCTGGCTAAACTGTGCCACCTTCTAGCCTTTCAGGTTGTGTTCCAAATGCTAGCAGACCTACCAAGCAGGAAGTGAGAGAAAGAAGTGCCACAGTGGGGAAACCCATGGGTTCAGCAGGAAGAGTTAGCTGAGGTTGGCACAGGAGGACCCTGCCTTTCCAGGCCTTAGATTTGGGGAACATGGAAGGTGGAAAGGGGAAGGAGAGGCTCTTCCAGTGAGTCTTCTCCTTTGGTTCTAGAAGGAGCACCCTATCCAGAGGCATTGGTTTAAATATCATCTTGGGGGAATAAGCACCTTGATTTGGGCATAATGTCACTGTGAACCATCTCAGAGTTCCTAAATTAAGGAAAAATAGGGAAAGGGTTCTCTATGTTAATTGTCCATATCTGCTCCCAGGAATCCCAGGTTGGTTCAGGCTACTTGTTCTAGGTGGTCCATGCACTGAGCCAGGGGACCCTGGAGGAGCCTAGGTCTGGGGCTACTGCTAAAATCAGGTGGACATGTGTCCTTTGGGCTTGCAGGTAAAGATGAAGATAAGCAGTTGGATCTGGGGGTCTAAACTCCGAGAGAAGCCCCTGAGCCAGATATCCAGCTATAGCTTGTGTCTACCTACTTGCCATCTCTCTGTGTCTCCCCCTTGCCTTTCCATCTGGTGAGCGAGCATGGTTTGCTGGCTCAGACTACAGGTCTGTGTTGGCATCCTCACTCTTGGCACTGCAGAACTTGAACAATAAGATTTATCAAAGGAAGGGTGTAATTTATCTGTAGAGAGGCTGATATGGGCAGACAGGAGGAACTCTATAAGGGAGCTTGCTCATCCTGCCTGGATTTCCAGGCACTGTGTAGACAGAGCCTGGGATGCTGGCAGTTCTTCCTGTCTAGCACATTGGTGCCCAGAGAATCATACCCCGGCTGTTTGCACAGCCTCCTCTGAGCCAGCAACCATGGGCTGCCATAGAAATACCTTCTGGCATGGCAAAACCTACACCAGAACCTTTTGTGTTTGTATCCTGAGAAGCACAGGACCAAGTTTAGCCTGTATTAAAATCCAAAATGACAATTATTCAGTGGCAGCTCCAGAAGTGCTCCATCCACATCCCACTACCCAAGAGCACCAAAGAGAAAAGCAGTCCTGAAATGGCCACCTGCAGATCCCATCTCTGCCACAAGGTAGGGCCAAGAGGGACCTCAGGAAAATGGAGTTGGGGAAGAGAAAGCAAGCCCAGGACCAGGACCAGGCTAGTCAACATCAGAGATGACATTTTTGGGGACTGTAACTATAGATTCTTGGGCCAGCCAGCAGCATTCATCCATGGGGGCTTTGAACAGACAGAATGGGAGCAGCCATTTTTCTGAATGTTGGCCAGAGACCAGGCACAAGTCATTGATATGCTCTGAGAGGTAATTAATTCTCCTGCTCCCATTTCATAGATAGGGAGACTGAAGACAACACAAGTAACTTGCCCAAGTAACCTAACTATTAAATGGTACATACAGGATCCAGCCCAAGGTGTCTACATAGCCAAGCTCCTTCCACTCACCCAAGCTGCTTCCTAGCAAAGGTGCCTTGGTGTTTCTCAGGCATCAGAACTCAAGGATGCTAGCCCTGGCTTTGTATGGGGCTGGCTGCCTGCCAAATGTGAGCCCAGGAAGATGTGCTTCTTTTACGAGCACTCCCCATATACTTTGTGTGACCATGCAGAACTTCCTTGGGAGAGTGAAGCTCAGTGTATAGACTCTAATGAGGTTTGTGGGACTGCTTTGGAGAGCCTAGATCAAAAGGGAGTATTAAAGAGACATGTTTTAGACACATTCAACCATAAGGTATTTCTGAGGAGTCAACAGAGGCATGGGTGAGGCTAACAATGCAGGACTAAGCAGGGACAACGTGGATATGGTTATATATTGATGCTCGTTTCCAAGGTGTAAAGAATGGCAGGGGATTATCTAGGCTTAGTCAGGGAGCAAAGGGGCAGGTGTCTACAAAAAGAACAGTGTAGAGAAAGATTTGGAGAAGCAACATCACCGTGTTGGTTTTGCTGTGATGTGATGTCTGACAGATGAAGAGACATGAAATATGGGGCTGGACAGAGTACACTGCACAGGGAGAGACTTCATCCCATGCTCAAAGGCCATGCCTCAGCTTGTTGGGAATGTCAAGTTATTGGAGGGCTTTTAACTGCAGGTGGTGTCATACTTGGATTTATATTTTAAATAGGACACACATTAATCTCAAATCCCAAATCCTCCCTGAAAATGCCAGCCCATGCTGATACCTCCCTTCCTGACTACTTATTTATCTATGCAAGACATATAGAAATACATAATTGTTTGTCCCTGTGCTTTTTCTCCAGAAATATGGTAGACTTCTGGGAAAGAAGGAGTCAAATGTTGCTTGGTTTCTCTTGGACTCTTCATTCAGTAGGCATTTAATAGGTAACTCAGATATATGGTGCTGTTTAAATCCACCATGATGATGCACAGGTTTTTTTGGAAAACGAATTCTTTAAGGTTGCAAAACCCTGAAATATAGCAGAGGAGAAACAAGTAGCTTAATTGGCATAGCTCCCAATCTGAGCACTGCCTTTGTAATTAAATGTAAATTATGATTCATTCTGAGGACAGTCAATTGCACTACTTTCATAAACTTTTAATTTCATTATTGAAAGTCAAGATTTCTCTAATAAGCTTTCCATTAACTCAGAACTTGATTTGTTATTGGAGTCTTCCCAAGCCCACATAACCCACTTGTGTCCTTTTGCTCAAAAAGAACGTGAGCAAAAAGGTTGGAAGAATGCCTGCCTGTGCTCATGCTGTCCATGAGGCCAGGGGATTCCCATATGGACCCAAAGAGCATCCATGTTTTTTGCCCTGCTCCTCCTCCTTCCAGAACTGGTGTAGAAAAGATAATATTCAGGTCTTATAGTCTCAGTTTCCTCATCTGCTATATGAAAGAATAAAATATCTTATTTAATAAGATAATGGATATGAAGACAAATGCCTAACTTTGAGCCTCACAAACAAATGTTCAGTAGACATTCGTGTCCTTCCCCTAACTTCTAGCTGGACCCTTATATTCTAATTGGGACAGTCTGTATTTTATGACCCATGAACCCAGAGCTTAAAGATCCTGAGTCCTATGGAGCAGTAAGTGTGGGAATCACACACCATATCTGAATGCCAGTTTGCCCACCACAGAACATGCTGTACATTCTTCCACTGACCTCAGAATCTATTTCCAGATATTTGTTTCCCAGCTTATTGTGATTTATAAACATTTTACTTTGGGTGAATTTCCTTGGTGCATGTGCCTGTGTGTGTGTGTGTGTGTGTGTGCATGCATATTTTGTTCATATTGACCCCTGCCTCTGAAAAAAATCTAGGGTGCAAACCAAAGCATATCAGAGCCAGAATTATCTCTGGTAGTGTCACTGGAAGTGGTTAGCTTATTGCCTGTCACATGTCCAAACTGGAGTCACTCTCTTCCACATCTGGAGATGGTGCCCACCCTTCACATATCTAAGACCTCATCTGTTGGACCAAGCCACATTAACACTCTTTGGTCTGTAGAGCCGTGAAACTCATATGCCCCTTGGCCAGAATGGAGGGTTGAAGACTTAGACACCTTTGCAGAATAATGGTGATATAAAGGAAAGTCCCTCTGAAAGTCTGGGCTTCACTGTAGCAGAACCCACCACTCCATGTCACACTAATCAAGATGGACTATCCTCCTCTGCTTTAGGCTCTTTGGTTCGGTGAATTCAAGCCCAGACATTTCTTTTTCTTTTTCTTTTTTTTTTTTTAAGATTTTATTTATTTATTTGACACACAAAGACCACAAGTAGGCAGGGGCGGGGCAGTTAGCAGGCTCCCCGCTGAGCAGAGAGCCCAATGTGGGACTCAATCCCAGGATCCTGAGATCATAACCTCAGCCAAAGGCAGAGGGCTTAACCCACTGAGCCACCCAGGCGCCCAAGCCCAGACATTTCTAAACCTCCTTGAGACTCCCCAGGAGTCTCTGACTTATGCTGCTCTGGATTCAAGTATACAGAGTGGTAGACCAGATGCTTTTTCATGGCTGAGACCTGGCTTTCCACAGGTCTGCTTATTCATTGGGGTCCAAGAATGGATATGTTCCCAGAAATTTTACCTGCTAAAAAAATGAGCCATTCTTGATGGCTACATCAACCTTCCAAACATTAGTCACTGAGAAAGGTCTTTGAAAAAATTTTTTTTTCAACTAGTTGTGGTTCATTGTGTGTTAATTATCAATTAGAATATGAAAGGTTTCAGTGGAGCTAGGCAAAGAAGGTCATAGTCAGGAATAGAGAGTGTGCCCTCCACACTGGGCCCCCTTCAGTGGTACTTGCATAGCTGTTCATGTTTGAGTTTCTTATAAAAAAGACAGTAGTTGAAAAGTATGTAAGCTGCCAGTACCATAGAAACCCCAGTGATGCTCTCTTTCATCACTTTGACATAACATGCTATGATATTGGGAGTAACCTCTATTCTCTAGGCAAACTTGGGACCCCTTCTTTGGAGCTATCCACATTTACTCATGGAAAGCCTTCTGCTAGAAGAATAATTGCTTTCCTGACTCTCCAGACCAAGACCAGAGAGAAGACCCTGACTTCTTCTTCCTCTTGGGCCTTTGTATTTTTAGTTTTAAGAGAATAAATGTGTCTTTTATATTTTTTCTTCCTAGCCTAAGCCCTTAAGTATTGAATACTTTAAGGTACCTAATCAGTACTTGCATTTTCCTTCCCTGTACCCTATAAGGTAAGGACCAGAAGCTCAAATGCCTTCAAGGTTGGCCAAACAAATAACAAAGATATGTAAATAATGCAGATGCTCTAATACAGTAGATAGTAGTGAGATCTGTTTCCAACAAGTGTGTGCTCATCTTACCTAAAAGGTGTTCATGTATTAAAAGTTACTGTGTCAGGGCAACTGGGTGTCTCCATCAGTTGAGCATCCGACTTTTGATTTCAGCTCAGGTCTTGATCTCAGGCTCATAAGTTCGAGCCCCACACTGGGCTCCATGATGAACATGGAGCCTACTTAAAAAAAAAAAATTACTGTGTCAGCTAAACACTTCTGTGCACTGGATTCAACTGGTTGACAGTTGCTTAAGTGATCTGTATATTCCTCTAAAAAAATAACATTTGAATACTTCAGGTTGGATCTTCCTTTTCCCTAAATTTCCTTTTGGGAAAGCTCATCTCTTCCTATACTATATATAGCAGTGAAATCAGAATACAGAGTTTAAGGTCCATGTCTGCCAACGGAGTTGAAGGAAAGTTGCCATTTCATTTTATTACACATCTTGTTTCCTTTCCAACCTGGTACCATAACACTTTTCTTACCTTTATTTCAGCTCTTCAAAATGTTATCTTTTTTTAAATTTTTTTATTTCTTTAATTACTTTTCACTGTACTAGAATGCATTGTTTATGCACCACACCCAGTGCTCCATGCAATACGTGCCCTCCACAATACTTACCACCAGGCTATCTTCTTGCTCTTCTTTTCTTCTTCACCAGCAGTCACAGCTCATTCCTTTGCAAGAAGAAGACTGTCCCCAACTTCTGCCAAAACAGTTTTTTAGAAGATATTAGTGAGTCCCCCATAATCAAACCTATTGTCCTCCTGCAATAGCTGATGGTCACCTTGCCTTTGAGTAATTCTCTGCTGTTTGCACACCAGGACCCATGTACTTTCCAGGTTCCTTCATTCCTCTGACCATCCCTTGCCATCTCTGTCCCTTAGTGTTTGCCCCTTGCTGTTCTTTCTCATGGTCTCATCTTCAGTTTGGGCAAGAAAGCATGAAATAGACAAGTCAGTGAGCCCTGACCAATGTTGGTGAACCCGGGTAAGGGAATTATTGAAGACTTTTCTTTCTTTTTTTTTTTTTTAAACTTTATTTAAGCTTTATTTAAACATATAATGTAACCCCACCACCCTCTCCCAACCCCTCTTCCCCCCACCCCCCTCAGTTTGTTTTATGACATTAAGAGTCTCTTTTGGTTTGTCTCCCTCCCGATCCCATCTTCTTTCATTTTTACTTTTCCTACCACCTTAACTCCCACCCCCGTTGCATCTCCACTTCCTCATATCAGGGAGATAATGTGGTAGTTGTCTTTCTCCAGTTGACTTATTTCGCTAAGCATAATACCCTCTAGTTCCATCCATGTCGTCGCAAATGGTAAGATTTCATTTCTTTTGATGGCTGCATAGTATTCCATCGTATATATATACCACCTCTTCTTTATCCATTCATCTGTTGATGGACATCTAGGTTCTCTCCATAACTTGGCTATTGTGGACATTGCTGCTATAAACATTCTGGTACACGTGCTCCTTTGGATCACTACGTTTGTATCTTTAGGGTAAATACCCAGTAGTGCCATTGCTGGGTCATAAGGTAGCTCTATTTTCAATTTTTTGAGGAACCTCCATGCTGTTTTCCAGAGTGGTTGCACCAGCTTGCATTCCCACCAACAGTGTAGGAGGGTTCCCCTTTCTCCACATCCTCGCCAGCATCTGTCATTTCCTGACTTGTTCATTTTAGCCATTCTGACTGGTGTGAGGTGTTATCTCATTGTGGTTTTGATTTGTATTTCCCTGATGCCCAGTGATGTGGAGCACTTTTTCATGTGTCTGTTGGCCATCTGGATGTCTTCTTTGCAGAAATGTCTGTTCATGTCCTCTGCCCATTTCTGGATTGGATTATTTGTTCTTTGGGTGTTGAGTTTGCTAAGCTCTTTGTAGATTTTGGATACTAGCCCTTTATCTGATATGTCATTTGCAAATATCTTTTCCCACTCTGTCAGTTGTCTTTTGGTTTTGTTGACTGTTTCCTTTGCTGTGCAAAAGCTTTTCATCTTGATGAAGTCCCAATAGTTCATTTTTGCCCTTGCTTCCCTTGCCTTTGGCGTTGTTCCTAGGAAGAAGTTGCTGCGGCTGAGGTCGAAGAGGTTGCTGCCTGTGTTCTCCTCAAGGATTTTGATGGATTCCTTTCTCACGTTGAGGTCCTTCATCCATTTTGAGTCTATTTTCGTGTGTGGTGTAAGGAAATGGTCCAATTTCATTTTTCTGCATGTGGCTGTCCAATTTTCCCAACACCATTTGTTGAAGAGGCTATCCTTTTTCCATTGGATGTTCTTTCCTGCTTTGTCGAAGATTAGTTGACCATAGAGTTGAGGGTCTATTTCTGGGCTCTCTATTCTGTTCCATTGATCTATGTGTCTGTTTTTGTGCCAGTACCATACTGTCTTAATGATGACAGCTTTGTAGTAGAGCTTGAAGTCGGGAATTGTGATGCCACCAACTTTGGTTTTCTTTTTCAATATTCCTTTGGCTATTCGAGGTCTTTTCTGGTTCCATATAAATTTTAGGATTATTTGTTCCATTTCTTTGAAAAAATTGGATGGGATTTTTTGATAGGCATTGCATTAAATGTGTAGATAGCTTTAGGTAGCATAGACATTTTCACAATATTTATTCTTCCAATCCATGAGCATGGAACATTTTTCCATTTCTTTGTGTCTTCCTCAATTTCTTTCATGAGTACTTTATAGTTCTCTGAGTATAGATTCTTTGCCTCTTTGGTTAGGTTTATTCCTAGGTATCTTATGGTTTTTGGTGTAATTGTAAATGGGATTGACTCCTTAATTTCTCTTTCTTCTGTCTTGTTGTTGGTGTAAAGAAATGCAACTGATTTCTGTGCATTCATTTTATATCCTGACACTTTACTGAATTCCTGTACAAGCTCTAGCAGTTTTGGAGTGGAGCCTTTTGGGTTTTCCACATATAGTATCATATCATCTGCAAAGAGCGATAGTTTGACTTCTTCTTTGCCGATTTGGATGCCTTTAATTTCTTTTTGTTGTCTGATTGCTGAGGCTAGGACTTCTAGGACTATGTTGAATAGCAGTGGTGATAGCGGACATCCCTGCCGTGTTCCTGACCTTAACGGAAAAGCTCTCAGTTTTTCTCCATTGAGAATGATACTTGCAGTGGGTTTTTCATAGATGGCTTTGATAATATTGAGGTATGTGCCTTCTATCCCTACACTTTGAAGAGTTTTGATTAGGAAGGGATGTTGCACTTTGTCAAATGCTTTTTCAGCATCTATTGAGAGTATCATATGGTTCTTGTTCTTTCTTTTGTTAATGTACTGTATCACATTGATTGATTTGCGGATGTTGAACCAACCCTGCCGCCCTGGAATAAATCCCACTTGGTTGTGGTGAATAATCCTTTTAATGTACTGTTGGATCCTATTGGCTAGTGTTTTGGTGAGAATTTTCGCATCTATGTTCATCAAGGATATTGGTCTGTAATTCTCTTTTTTGATGGGATCCTTGTCTGGTTTGGGGATCAAGGTGATGCTGGCCTCATAAAATGAGTTTGGAAGTTTTCCTTCCATTTCTATTTTTTGGAACAGTTTCAGGAGAATAGGAATTAATTCTTCTTTAAATGTTTGGTAGAATTCCCCTGGGAAGCCATCTGGCCCTGGGCTTTTGTTTGTTTGGAGATTTTTGATGACTGTTTCAATCTCCTTACTGGTGATGGGCCTATTCAGGTTTTCTATTTCTTCCTGGTTCAGTTTTGGCAGTTTATATGTCTCTAGGAAAGCATCCATTTCTTCCAGATTGTCGAATTTGTTGGCATAGAGTTGTTCATAATATGTTCTTATGATTGTTTGTATTTCTTTGGTGTTGGTTGTGATCTCTCCTCTTTCATTCATGATTTTATTTATTTGGGTCCTTTCTCTTTTCTTTTGGATAAGTCTGGCCAGGGGTTTATCAATCTTATTAATTCTTTCAAAGAACCAGCTCCTAGTTTCATTGATTTGTTCTATTGTTTTTTTGGTTTCTATTTCATTGATTTCTGCTTTGATCTTTATTATTTCTCTTCTCCTGCTGGGTTTAGGCTTTCTTTGTTGTTCTCTCTCGAGTTCCTTAAGGTGTAGGGTTAGGTTGTGTATTTGAGACCTTTCCTGTTTCTTGAGATAGGCTTGTATCGCTATATATTTCCTCTCAGGACTGCCTTTGCTGTGTCCCACAGATTTTGGACCATTGTGTTTTCATTATCATTTGTTTCCATGGTTTTTTTCAATTCTTCTTTAATTTCCTGGTTGACCCATTCATTTTTTAGAAGGATGCTGTTGAGTCTCCATGTATTTGTGCTCTTTCCACATTTCCTCTTCTGATTGACTTCTAGCTTCAGAGCATTGTGGTCTGAAAATATGCAGGGAATGATCCCAATCTTTTGATACCTGTTGAGACCTGATTTATGACCCAGGATGTTATCTATTCTGGAGAATGTCCCATGGGCACTAGAGAAGAATGTGTATTCTGTTGCTTTGGGGTAGAATGTTCTGAATATATCTGTGATGTCCATCTGCTCCAGTGTGTCATTTAAGACCTTTATTTCCTTGTTGATCTTTTGCTTGGATGATCTGTCCATTTCAGTGAGGGGTGTGTTAAAGTCTCCAACTATTATTGTATTCTTGTCAATGTGTTTCTTTGATTTTGTTATTAATTGGTTTATATAGTTGGCTGCTCCCATGTTAGGGGCATAGATATTTAAAATTGTTAGATCTTCTTGTTGGACAGACCCTTTGAGTATGATGAAGTGTCCTTCCTCATCTCTTATTATAGTCTTTGGCTTAAAATCTAATTGATCTGATATAAGGATTGCCACCCCAGCTTTCTTCTGATGTCCATTAGCATGGTAAATTGTTTTCCACCCCCTCACTTTCAATCTGGAGGTGTCTTCAGGTCTAAGATGAGTTTCTTGTAGGCAGCATATGGATGGGTTTTGTTTTTTTATCCATTCTGAAACCCTGTGTCTTTTGATTGGGGCATTTAGCCCATTTACATTCAGGGTAACTATTGAGAGATATGAGTTTAGTGCCATTGTATTGCCTGTATGGTGATTGTTACTGTATAATGTCTCTGTTCCTTTCTGGTAATACTTTTAGGGTCTCTCTTTGCTTAGAGGACCCCTTTCAATATTTCCTGTAGAGCTGGTTTGGTGTTTACAAACTCTTTCAGTTTTTGTTTGTCCTGGAAGCTTTTAATCTCTCCTTCTATTTTCAATGATAACCTAGCTGGATAAAGTATTCTTGGCTGCATGTTTTTCTCGTTTAGTGCTCTGAATATATCATGCCAGTTCTTTCTGGCCTGCCAGGTCTCTGTGGATAAGTCTCCTGCCAATCTAATATTTTTACCATTGTACGTTACAGACTTCTTGTCCCGTGCTGCTTTCAGGATTTTCTCTTTGTCGCTAAGACTTGTAAATTTTACTATTAGATGGCGGGGTGTGTGTCGGTTCCTACTGATTTTGAGAGGTGTTCTCTGCGCCTCCTGGATTTTGATGCTTGTTCCCCTTGCTATATTAGGGAAATTCTCTACAATAATCCTCTCCAGTATACCTTCTGCTCCTATTTCTCTTTCTTCTTCTTCTGGAATCCCAATTATTCTAATGTTGTTTCGTCTTATGGCATCACTTATCTCTCGAATTCTCCCCTCGTGGTCTAGTAGTTGTTTGTCTCTCTTTTGGTCAGCTTCTTTATTCTCTGTCATTTGGTCTTCTATATCACTAATTCTGTCTTCTGCCTCATTTATCCTAGCAGTAAGAGCCTCCATTTTTGATTGCACCTCATTAATAGCTTTTTTTTTTCAACTTGATTAGACTTTAGTTCTTTTATTTCTCCAGAAAGGGTTTTTATTTCTCCTGACAGGGTTTCTCTAATATCTTCCATGCCTTTTTCGAGCCCGGCTAGAACCTTGAGAATCGTCATCCTGAATTCCAGATCTGACATATTACCAATGTCTGTATTGATTAGGTCCCTAGCCTTCGGTCCTGTCTCCTGCTCTTTTTTTTGTGGTGAGTTTTTCTGCCTTGTCATTTTGTCCAGATAAGAATCCGCTGTTCTCCTTGTTAAGTGAACTTGGTCTTGGCTGGATTTCTTTGATCTTCTGGGGGAGGGGCCTGTTGTAGTGATTCTCAGGTGTCTTTGCCCCAGGCGGAGTTGCACTGGCCTTACCAGGGGCCGGGCTAAGTAATCCTCTCAGGTTTGCTTTCAGGAGCTTTTGTTCCCTGAATGCTTTCTGTAGAGTTCCCGAGTATGGGAATGACAATGGCGGCCTCCCAATCTCCGGTTCAGAGGAGCCGAGAGCTAGGGGCCCCAGTCTTCAGTGCGCCTTCAGAGAAAAGCGTTTAATCCCTCTGGTGTCCCTAGCCCTCGTTGGCGCCGGAGACCGCGCGCGCGCCCGCCCGCAGACCACGCGCGCCTGCCCGCAGACCGCGCGCGCCTGCAGACCGCGCCCGCAGACCGCGCTCAGAGAAAATCGTGCGTAAGCAGTCCAGTCTCACTGGCTTCTGGGAGCGCTCCGAGCTCACCCAGCCTGTGACCAAGCGTCTCTGTCTCTGGCAGAGTCCCACCTGGAGTCTCCGAACCCCGTAGATCCCTGAGCTCTCCCGTGTCGGAGTCTCCCCGGATCATGTGGGGACCCCTCGCACAGAGCACCGGCCAGTGCCACAGAGCAACGGTCCATGTCACAGACCACTAGGAAATCTCGGCTCTGTCTCCACAGCCAGCTTCCCTGCTCTAATACCTGTGAGCTCTGCGACACTCAGACACCCCCGATCCTTCTGTGACCCCATGGGACCTGAGTCCACGTTGTCCCCGTGAGGTCTTCACCCCAGTTTAGCCTCTGGAGTGATGTCCCCCCATGGAGCCGACTTTTAAAGTCGTGATTTTGTGCTCCGCCGCTTGCCGGGAGCCGGCCCCTCCCCCCGGGGTCTATCTTCCCATCGCGTTGGATTCACTTCTCCGCTGGTCCTACCTTTCAGAAAGTGGTCGATTTTCTGTTTCTAGAATTGTTGTTTTTCTTCTCTTCGATCTCCTGTTGGATTTGTAGGTGTTCGGAATGGTTTGATAGGCTATCTAGCTGATCTCCTGCTGGCTGATATCGTCTCAGCCTCCTACTTCTCTGCCATCTTGACTCCTCCCCCTTGAAGACTTTTCTGGACATGAAAGTGGGATAGGCAATTAAAAATTTATTTTGAGAATGACTATTATACCAGACTCCTTCTCTTCACCCAAGAGATATTTGTTTAATGCCGATAAAATGGTTGAGGTGCTTTCCCAGGTACTGGGCTGGAGACCATCATGCCATGATGTTGGGATGCAAAGACAACACAAACAAACAAACAAACAAACAAAAAACACAGTCATTCAATGCCTTCTTGTTTCTCATAAACTGGATGAAACAAGCAATGTGATAAGTACCTGTTGGTAGCAGATGTAGGATGCTATAGTATGGTTTCCTTTAAGTACCTGATTGGCTTTGGGAATGGAACAGCAAGAACTGAGAAGATATGCTAATTACATACTCCTGTTAGGCCAAAATGGATGTGGTATTTCTGGGGATGGTGATAGGTGAACATGTTAACAATGTTTGCTCCTGTAGTAAGTGAATGCGCAAGGGTGAACCAAATATGAATGGTGGGAGAAGTAAAGGAGAGCAAGGTGGTTCAAGGCACTTCTGTGTGAGGCCTGTAAATACAGTAGAGAAATTACATGGAGGCATGGTGAGGGGCTTTTCCAGACTACTCTGCCCTTGTTCTGCCAAAGTCTATTTTATCTAGACTTCTGTATCTCCTGATTTGTGTTTAACTTTGAACTCTTGACTTTTACATAGAGATCTTACTGCTAACCCCACCTTTCCTATACCTGCCCAGCCCAGCTCTTGACTTTATTCTCTACATCAGGATATCCATATCCCTATGCAAAACATACTGAATTCTATTTTTCACCAGGGGCCATGCTTGATGTTGAATATGTAGAATAAAAGATGATTGACAAGATCCTTCCTTTCAGGGACTTTCTCTTTAGTGGCAGATATTTATAGCAAGTAAACATGAGGTAGGAATTTTTTAGAAATGTGTGAATATTTCAGAAATTAAGAGAAGTGAGGGGCACCTGGGTGGCTCAGTGGGTTAAGCCTCTGCCTTCGGCTCGGGTCATGATTCCAGGGTCCTGGGATCGAGCCCCGCATTGGGCTCTCTGCTCAGTGGGGAGCCTGCTTCCCTTCCTCTCTCTGCCTGCCTCTCTGTCTACTTGTGATCTCTGTCAAATAAATAAATAAAATCTTTAAGAAAAAAAAAGGCAAGCGAGTATGTGCTGGATCATTCCCAGAAGACTTGGTGGATAAACATGGCATTGAATGACTCATAAAAACCTGGGGAGAATCTGTGTGGCTTAGCAGGAGGGATCAGGCACTCTGAGAAAAGGAAATATCTACTCATGCCCTGGAAGGAAAGTGACATTTGGAGTTAGGAGAGGAGCCTTATCTGTATGATGGATGAGTTAGCCATCATCCTAAACAAAAAGCTTAATATCTCAATAGCATTTAAAATTTTTCCACACAACCAACCAGAAGGAAACTTGCCTTCATCTACTTTACAGGCCTGGTCTTAAAGGGTATGTGGTAATGGGTTGGGGTAATTGTAGAAGAGGTCACCCCAGTGGGGGGGGGGTCCCTTTTTCAAGATCTGTGATTAGCTGAGATGGTCTAGAAATTGGACTTATGATGTGGACATCATTCTTATTCACGCACCTCAAACTGGCAGGAAGTCACCTGCAAAGCCAGATTGCAGGCATCTGGTGGATGCCAATACTCAGAGAGACATGACATCCCCTTTATTCCTGCACAGTA
This sequence comes from Taxidea taxus jeffersonii, assembly GCA_003697995.1. Taxonomy (NCBI): domain Eukaryota; kingdom Metazoa; phylum Chordata; class Mammalia; order Carnivora; family Mustelidae; genus Taxidea; species Taxidea taxus. The sequence continues at coordinate 48,343 of ML093506.1, forward strand.
GGTGCATAGGAGTGATATGGGATGGGGACCTTGCAGACTTTTCAAGGCCAGAACTTATGTGTTGTTGTAAATTACAGGGTGGCAGTTTGGAATTTGGGCATAAAACAGCATTATACTGCTTTTGCTCTGTTTGGAACTATATTCTTAGTGAATAGACCCTCCTCAGAGAATGCCAGTCAAATATTGAGGTTAGAGAGACCATAGTAAAGCAGGCTCTGGGGTGATGAAGGTGAAGGAACATCTTTTGTTTTTCATAAAGAGCCTCACTATCCACACCTGTATTTATTTTAATGAGGTGACTTTTGGAAAGCTCCCAAGGATGGGACTGCTTGCTAGCGGAATGAATCATCAGCTTAGAGGGTTGGAACTCTCAGCACAGCTCCCCGCACCCCCCACCCTAGGGAATAGAGAAGGGCTGGAGGCTCTGAGTTAATCACTCACTAATAGTCCATGATTTGGTCAATTGTGCCTACATAATGAAGCATGCATAAAAGTTCTAGTCAAAGGGATTCCAAGATCTTTTGGGTTGGTGAGCATATCCATGTGTTGGGATAGTGGTGCATCCAGAATCTCCTCCCCCAAACCTTATCATATGCATCTCTTCCACTTGACTAGATCCTTTTATAGTAAATTGATGATAGGAAATATACTGTTTCCTTGGGTTCTGAGAGACATTCTAGCAAATTATGGAACCTGAGGAGGAGGTCATGGGAACCCTTGATTTGTAGTTGGTTGGCCAGAAGCACAGGTGACAACCAGGACTCATGATTGGCATATGAAGTGGGGTGCAGCCTTGTAGAACTGAGTCTTTAACAAGAGGGGTCAGCTTTAACTGCAGGTGATTAGTGTCAGAATTGAGTTAAATTGTGGGATACCCAGTCTGGGACACCAGTCAATTCTTCTGTTAAGAACTGGAGAATTGCTTGCTGGAAAATCCATACCCTTGGTGTCAGAAGGGCTGTGAAGAGAATAGAAGAAATAATAGTTTCTTTCAGTATCCTAGAAGAAAAAATGGCAGTTAAGAAAGAGTGGGAAACAAAGAAACTATTAAAATAGAAGAGTATAGGGATGGTCTGGGTGGTTTAGCTGGTAAAGTGTCTGCCTTCAGCTCAGGTCATGATCCCAGGGTTCTGGGATCAAGTATGACATCAGGGTCCTTGCTTAGGGG
>ML093507.1:0-37350 GCA_003697995.1 Taxidea taxus jeffersonii
GGCATTTTCACCCACCTGGAGCAGCATAATTCCAAGAGCTCCCTGAAAATGGAACAAGCAATCCAGAGTACAGAAGCCAGGAAGGTGTTCCAAGCAGGTGGTCTAGCCTGGAAAACAGATCAGGAAAGGAAGAATATATGACTGTGTTTCAGACAATAAACTTTGAGCAGATACTCTGAAAGACAGCCAACTTTTCATTAGTGGTGGAGGTGGAGGTGAACTTGGGGGTGGGGATAGGTATAATATGAATCATTTAAAACCAGCAGTTGCCATTAAATCACCAAATAAATTTAAATGATATGCATTTCATATCACTTCCTTTTTGTCTTTATTCTTTTATGCATTCAGAGGGCATTTATTAAATATTGAATGTCACCTACAGAACTACCTAGCCACAGAAACAGCTAATAAGAGAAATGCCTCCAAATAGTACTCCTAATTGAATTTATTTGTTAATTCCTCTTCCTTTCTCTGCAATGGAAGCCTTAATAAATTGCAAAAATATTTTTTAGGTTCTTTTGCATACCAAGATTACATTTCTGTTTGGATGCATAAAGGGTCTGTTTGGATGCATAAAGGGTGTAATGAACATTAAAAAATCAAATGTGCCTGCACAGATTGGCCACATACAGTGATAAAGTTAGGCACTAGTCAGGTTTATAGTCCCAGGCAAATTGCATTCTATGTGATAAGAGTTAGGAAATGCATAGCCTGCAAGATAAACCATAGGGGAGTTTTCTGCAAGAGGAAGTCTTGATATCTTGATGAATCAAAAAGGATTCAAAAGTTAAAATAAAAAAAAGAACAAAGTACTGGACTCTATACTTCTTTATGAAAGAGAACAAATCTTATTTTATTTGTTTAAATGACTTGCACGTGGTAGGTCTTTAGATATGGTTAAATAAACCAAAGAAGCCATATACCAAATGCATTTCATTACATAAGTCCCAAGGAAGTCAGGTGCAAGAAAAGGCAAGGAGCAGGGAGAACCACAAACTGGCCAAAATTAAGTTTCTGCTATTAGAGAGAATGGTGTTTGCAACAAAAAAAGTAAATTTAAATTTCTTGCCTCCTAATATTTAGGAATGAGATTTGTAACTGCTACAACATATTCATATATGTAACTTCATTCACTCTTTAAAAGTAACCCTATGAGGGTTTTTCTCCTAGCTATTTCCTGGTTTTTATCCTATTCTTATCATCTGCTTCCTCTAGGAGCCCAGCCTTCAGGGTATAGTTTTCTCCACAACCTAGCCCAAGTTCTCTGTTTCACCTCCTGGATCTCTGAAAATGGAAGTTGTTCTGTTTTGTTTACTTTGTTTTGGCTTGGTTCCAAAGGTTGTCCTATAGTAGGTAGGAAGGCTTGGCTATGAAACATTTTGAAATGTCAATGCCATGGCCCAAAGGGAAGGAAGAGAGGACCAGGGCTGGATTTGCAATAAGCCTAACTATAGGGTACGAATAGACATAGGGAGCTTGTCCCTGGCTCTATCTGCTGTCCATATCCATGGGGATTTATTTTGGGGACCAGACCACAGCAGCAGATATCCCTAGGCAGTGGATCAGTTGAAATCATACAAGTTGCAGTATCAGAGTTTAAGAGATCCATTTGCTGGAAGCAGGACATGAGTTAGAACCAGGGAATATACAGATGAGGGTCCAGCCATGCAAATAAGAGAACCTCATTGAGCTTAGCATCCTGGCACTTCCCCAAAGAAATGAGTTGATATTTAAGACAATGTTGTAATCCAAGCAGGGATAAGGTACTCAGCAAAGAACAAGTAGCCTAGACTAAATCCTCACAATGAGCACTTGGGGTTAAGTGTTACTGACACATGACACTGGTCTCTTAACAACAGAAATCAAATTTCAAAATGAAAAAAAAGTAGTCAAAACACACAGAAAACAAAACAAAACAAAACACAAACACTGTTGAGACAATAGGGGTCAAAAGTGAGAAGTGTATATATGAACCACATTTTTTTTTTTTAATCCATTCATCTGTTGAAGGACATCTCAGCTCCTTCCTCAGTTTGGCTATTGTGGACATTGCTGCTATTGTTAATATATACAATGGAATTATTCCTCAGCCATCAGAAAGGATGAATACCCACCATTTGCATCAACATGGATGGAACTAGAGGGGATTATGCTAAGTGAAAGAAGTCAAACAGAGAATGACAATTATCACATAGCTTCACTCATATGTGGAACATAAGGAATGTTCTGGAGGACCATAGGGGAAGAAGGAAAAACTGAATGGGAAGAAATGAGAGAGGGAGACAAACCATGAAAGACTCTGGACTCCAGGAACCAAACTGAGGGCTACAGAAGGGTGGGGGACTGGGGTAACAGGGTGATGGGTGTTAAGGAGGGCATGTGTTGTGATGAGTGTTGGGTGTTAGATGCAACTGATGAATCATTGAACACTACATCAAAAACAAATGATGTACTATATGTTGGCTAACTGAGCATAATAAATAAAATAAAATTAGGGTGCCTGGGGGGCTCAGTAAGTTAAACATCTGCCTTTGGCTCAGGTCATAATCCCAGGGTCCTGGGATCAAGCCCTGCCATCAGGATCCCTGCTCAGCCGAGAGTCTGCTTCTGCCTTTGCCCCTCTCTCAGCTCATTCTCTCTCTCTCTCTCTCTTTCTCTCTCTCTCTCAAATAAATAAATAAATAAATTTTAAAAAGAAATAATAAAATAAAATAAACAGAGGAGGCTAACTAGGGATGGCAGCAGGAGTTCAGGTGAAAGATGGAGGATTTCCTACTACTTCCAGAGCAACAATAGGGGTAGTAATCATTAGACTCCTAAAATGAGCACACAATGTCTGGTAATTACAATCTCATTGTTGACCTTGGCACGTGGTGTAGTGGAAGATATATTCCTGAAGTTTGAAGATTAAAAGGCTCAAAGCCCATACTATTTGTTCAACCCTGTGTCTTTTCTAATCTTTCAACAGTTCTAGGAGTAGCTTACATATTTCGTACTAACTTTAGGTCTGAGTACCTGCTTGGGTTGAAGAGTTCAGTTTATAGATCTTTTCATGATTCTGTGCACACTTTCACACTGAACTAAACATCCAGTTTTCAATAAATTCTTATCTTGCTTACCCTCCTGTGAAAAGGTAAACAGTTCTGTTTAGACAGAGTGCTTTCTTACTATGGTAAGCAACAAACTCAGCTTTGTCTTACCAACAGGTTGTGTTAGTGATATTTTGGGATACAGAATTTGACCACACTAACCCAACCATAGAACTCAGATCTTTTTCTTGTATTCATAGGCACATTTCACTAATATGTGGCATTTATGTGAGTAGTTGACATCACTAGGTTTGTGTTTTATTTCATATCACTGCTCAGATACCTCCCAACTCAAAGCCTTTGATTCTCCACTCATCCTGGATTCTTGAAGACAAACTTTCCCCTGTACTCAAAATTTGATTACCAAAAGCAAAGCAATGTCACTCCCCAACCCCTCTCCACCAGCACAACTGCTATTAGCAGTCTCAAAATCTTCTTTGCAACTCAAGGGAACTTTTTAAAAAGAGCCCTCCCAAACAACTGACCTCTACTCTTTAGCAGTCCAGATAATATGTCAAGGGTCTTAAAATTTCTCTCCTGAGCTTCCTTACAAGGAAAAATACTAGCATGGATGTTTACTTTCTCACTCAGATCTACCAAGTTCAGTGAAGGTTCTTAATCAGAAGTGGCTACAAGTCATTTTACTTTTTAAATTATGAATTTGTTATTTTTTTCTGTTATGCTTCTTAGTATAATTTTTCTAATGGAGTGTGTATAAGCTCAAAGGAGCATAAAATAAATTATGCATGTTGGCCTGTCAAGGAAAGCTTCCAGAGTAGCTGGATTGTGAAAAATGAATTAGGCATTCTGTTGCAGAGGCAACAGCAGGTCAAATAAATAGAGGTTGAAATAATAATAATTTCTAATACTTAACTAGTACTCCAAGTGTCAGTCCTATTGAACTACCATGGGCAGTCAGTATTATTTTATCATTCTCATTTTACAGGTGGGGAAATTAAAGGACAATGATATTTTGCAACTAGTTCAAGATCACATACGAAATTTCTAGAGTCAGGAATTCAATTCCAGATAATGAGAGTCCACACACCAAATCACAATGCAATGCTTCCTCCTACTGAAAGAACATGATATTTAAAAATGAGGGATTTCCAATGGACTAGAGCATGAAACACAAGAGAAGTAAGTGGAGGAGATGAAGCTGTAGAGGACATTTACCTTTTCTCTTTGGGATTTTGTTATTTATGGACTTCTTATATTTTTCCTTGTGATTTTTCTCAATTGTTTCAGAAAAAAAGAAAAGAGCACAGTTTGGGACTGTCACTTAATGCTGGCATGGGAAAAGTTTTCTTACAAGCCTAGACCAGGCAGAAACCTGCATGATATAGGAGATTGGCTGGACTTAGAGTTAGAAGACTCAATACTGCGGCACAAAGCAAGCTTTGTGACTTGGGAGGATCACTTAACTCTGGCCTGCAGTTCCCTCACCAAAAGTAAGGGTTAGAACTCAATGGTGTCTTAAATCCTTTCAAGTTCCATGCCCTTAATTGAAATTGATATAGAAATGTAAAAATGGATGGAAATTAAGATGGACACACTAATGCTTCAAAATACTGGACTTAAAACTAAACAGATTTTTCTCTTCCTCATTCTCGAAGTCTCCCCCTCCCCTTCACTTGTTTTTCTGTAGAATCATTTGTTGCAGGAACTCAGTATCTATGTTGATACTTAGAGACTTGGATGGCGGGTGACAGTACCAGTCAGGAGACAGCCTTGAAGACACGACAAACACAGCTAGCAGCACATTCCAGATTCCTATGGAAACTGCCCAGATCCTGTACTTTTCTTTAAAAAACTCTCAGCTTTTACCCTGGGTGGGCTTGTAATCTTGGAGGCATTAGCTTGCTGCAGCCTCCTTCACATGGAAAAGTAATAAACTCTCTCCCTTCTTTAGACCCAAACTCTGTCTTCATGTACATATTTCAGCTCCAGAGCACAAAGGTCAGTTTTTGAGATACTATTGCCTCCTACCAGTTTGCACTTGGACCTCTGCCTGCCTGCTACCAGCTGAGTTTCCCATGTTTGTTCTTTCCTGTTCTCCTCTCCCTTGCCTTTATCCCATCTGCTATCTCCCACTGTTCTGGCACCATCTGTTATTTTCATATGTCCTGATAGCTCAAGAATGTGTTTTTACATGGGAAATTTCTCCTGCATGTGATTAGGCTCTTCATAGGAAAGTTACTTTATTAATGAAAATATAAATGCAATTCTTCCACCATGGTCATTTTCTGTCCTTTAATCTCAATTTTTCTTCTTTATAGTATTTATAGTATTAGAAATAAATATATGTATTAATAAGTTTAAAATTTATACATAAGCAAAAACAAGTTGTACATATCTTTCTAGACTCATATGCATTGTTAATTATCTTTTGTTTTCAAATTCCAGTTCCTGAGAAATTTGTTGAAACTCCAGTGTTAATTGTAAGAAGAGTTGCTTCTGAGAAGATACAAAATTAAAAAGAAAAAGCAATGAAACGGTAGAAGAAATTCACAAAATCTTGGATAATTTTTTTTCCACAGAGAATGGATCAAATTTTGACCTTAGAAACTCATGCCTTACTTTATTCCATATTTATTTTAGTCTTGTAAAAAGCTAAAACCATGCAGTAATTATGCATGAATACCTTGAACCACTTCCAAGAAATGCAAAGTGCAGTATAGATATGATCTCATTACCTTTCATCATAACCTCATGGAGCCTGTGTATACAAATACTGTTCTCCCCACTTTACAGGTGTTTTACTAAGATAATAGTCACCAAACCTGTTCATGGCCTAACATTTTATACAATTTGGGATTAGAAAGAATCTAAAATTCTATCCTCTCTATCGTTAACATAGCTATATGTTATCATTCTTTTGAGGGAAATAAATTCATAGGAACTGCAAGACAAGGAACAGATCACAGAAACATTCCAATTTTATTCCTGTCTCATGGAATACAAGCAAACTATGAAAGTTAATGTCAGTAAAACATTCTTAGGTCCTTAGATGAGAGGTGTTAAGATAAACACGTTTTTAACTGAGCTTGAAAAAAAAATGTGTTTACTTACAAAGTGTCTATACAATTCTGACCACTTTCCAGGAAGCAGGCTCCCTTCATCACCACAAGGCTTTCTCCAGGGCCTGTCTGCTCTTGTTTTTCAGCTTTCTTGACATGTGACCCACTCTTTGAAAAGTTGTTTGTTTATGCTATGATGCATCATTAATTTTCCCACTGCAAAGGCTGCCTCTGCTCTCATGTGAATCAGAGATTGTTGAACTGTCCCTGACCCAGAAGTTCACACATTGCCCCTGCCCCAACATCTTCCTAATAGAACATTTGCCCTTTTGTCTTCTTTGACTTTCTGTCTTGCCTTTCCTCCTGTGTTCTTTCTTTAGTCCCAAACTTCTTAAAAGCTTCTCTCTCAGCTTTATCCACCTTTAATCAAATCAAGAAACCACCCCTTTTCTCACCTGTTAAAAAAAGCAATGTTCAAGTCTCCCCAGGCTCTTGTACTTGTCTTACTTTTCCAGTCTCTCCCAACCTCCTAAGCAAAAAGAAAAAAATACTGTATAAAGTCCCTTGAAGGCAGAAACTCATGAATAAGATCTTATTCAGCTTTACATCCCAGAAACTCAGCACAGTGATTTGCAAGTAGCCACTTATGTTTAATTAGCTCTTGGATTGAGCATTGGTTTGGCCAAATAATAAAGTTCACAGTAAACATCACAATATAGATTATAATCTGGTCTCCATAGTTCTACTCTTTCCTTAGTTATAACCATCATCTGCAGGTAATGTGCTATTTTCTGAGCTCCATGATTGAAAGTAAACATTTATGTACCTTTTAGTGCGTAAATGTTTGTTTCTTTATGTACTAAATGTAGTACATAATTATAATGGAACATTAGATAGATGTAATGTTCACTTAGAAAATCTCCTACCAGTTAGATGCTCACATTTCTTTAACATTTCAAAATGCTAAATGAAATAAAAATGTTAAATGAAGATGTTAAATGAAATCCCTACATATCCAAAATATGGAGACATACCTTTTACAGTTTCTAAAATTGTAATGAATTTTATAAATGATGTATACATTTAATGTGGTAGCACTAATTTTTCTTCTCAAGCATTAATGATATTTCTTAAAATCAATGGAGTTTTAGGATCAACAAAAACATAAAGCTTAGGTTTCAGTACTTCAAAATAGTATTTTTGAAAGAATGCTTCTTTATTCGTTTTTCAAAAACACTCTACCCCATGAATATTTTTCTCAGCAATAAGATCATGAATTTCAGTCCTTGATTAAAATACCCAAAAGTATGAAATTAAATGTCACTGCATCATAAAATGACCAATAACATCGATTTATTGCCACCATTAGTTTTCTGCATTTTCTAACTTTACAAAGACTGTTAGGAATGGATAATATCGTTAGTGTGCTTAGTAGGTTGAGTTCCTTCTAAAGCTACATTTAATATATTATTCAGTTTAGAGGTTGAGCAAATGCCAGCAGCTGCATCAACATTACAGGTTGTAACTACCTGTAACACGGAAAATGATTTAGCTAAAATCAATATCTTTTGCTTTTCACTTTCCCAAGATTTATCAAAATTATTGGGATTTTAAAATTAAGGTATTAAGGCCCTGTTGTAGCCCTTACTGATATTAAATAGATATCATGGTGCCCACAAATTTAATATTAGATTTTAAAATTGTATAAGTACTTTTAAAAAACCTTTTTTCTTTTGTGTTTAAAAACACTCATATTAAAAGACAGATATTATTATCCTACCCAATAAGGAAATGCACAAATCATTAAGGGAATTATGAGTACTTTTTAAGAGAAAAGAATAGGAGACATGACAAGTAACTCACTAAACAATATAACTGACCAATCCATATGGAAAAAGAAAAATACAATATCATTATTAATGAAAATTCAATTGCCACAGTTACCATATTTTTTCCTTCATGGGTCAAAATTTCCAGTAATTTCTTTAAAAAATATTACCTTTAAAATTAACAAGTCAGGAAACAACAAGTGTTGGCAAGGATGCAGAGAAAGAAGAACCCTCTTACTCTGTTGGTGGGAATGCAAGCTGGTATGGCCACTTTGGAAAACAGTGTGGAGGTCCCTCAAGAAGTTAAAAATAGAGCTACCCTATGACCCAGCAATTGCACTACTCAGCATTTACTCCAAAGATACAAATGTTTAAATCTGAAGGGGCATATGCACCCTAATGTTTATGGCATAATGTCCACAATAGCCAAACTATGTAAAGAGCCAAGATGTCCATCAACAGATGAAAGGACAAAGAAGCTGTGGTGTATATATATACAATAGAATATTACTCAGCCATCAGAAAGGATGAATACTTACCACTTACATCAACATGGATGGAACTGGAGGGTATTATGCTGAGCGAGATAAGTCAATCAGAAAAAAGACAATTATCATATGGTTTTACTCGTATGTGGAATGTAAAAAACAGTACAGTGGATCATAGGGGAAGGGCGAGACAACTGAATGAGAGACTCAACAATAGGAAAAAACACTGAGCGTTAGTGGAGGGGAAGTGGATGGGAAGGTGGGTGTGGGGTTGGGGTAACTGGGTGATGGGCATTAAAAAGGGTATGTGATGTGATGAGCACTGGGTTATATTTTGGGGGTAACTACCAATTGATGAATTATTGAACTCTACATCTGAAACTGATGATGAACTATATGTTGGCTAATTGAATTTAAATTAAGAATAAATAAATAAATAACTTTATTGAAATAAAATCACCATGTTAAAATGCACAATTCACCAATTTCAGGATAGTCATCCTGAAATTGTGCAACCATCACCCCTCTCAAATTTTAATACATTTTCATTGTCCCCAAAAGAAATCATGGGCCCATTAGCTGTCACTCTCCATTCCTCATTCCTTCCAGCCCCTGGCAATCACTAATCTTCTTTCTGTCTTCATAGATTTGCTTATTATGGACATTTCATGAAAATGGAATCATACAACATGTGGTCTTTTGTGGTCTGACTTCTTTCATTTAGCATAGAGTTTCATGGTTCATCCATGTTGTAGCATATACCAATATTCCCTTTTAAACAATCAACAAAACTAAAAGATAATCTACTGAATAGAAGAGGATATTTACAAATCCACTAAAGGGTTAGTATCCAAAATATGTAAAGAACTTACACAACTCAACAACCAAAAGACAAATAATCCAATTAAAAAATTGGCAGAAGAAGATATGAATAGCTATTTCTCCAAAGAAGACATACAGATGACCAACAGACAAATGAAAAGATGTTCATCATCACTTACCACCAGAGAATTTCAAGTCAAAACTCTAATAAGATATCACCTCACACCTGTCAGAAGGCTTAAATCAAAGACATAAGAAACAACAGGTGTTGCCAAAGATGTGGAGAAAAAGGAACACTCATGCACTGTTGATGGGAATCTAAACTGGTGCAGTCACTGTGGAAAATAGTATGAAGGTTCCTCAAAAAGTTAAAAATAGAGCTACCCTCTGATCCAGCATCACACTACTGGGTGGTTACCCCCAAAATATAAAAACACTAAATCAAAGAGATACATGCACCCCTATACTTATAGCTGCATTATTTACAATATCAAGATATGGAAGCAACCCAGGTGTCCACCAATTGATAAATGGTTAAAGAAGAAGTGATTATACACACACTCATACACACACACACAATGGAATGTTATTCACCATAAAAAGAATGAAATCTTGCAATTTGCAATAACATGGATGGAGCTAGAGAGTATAATGCCAAGTGAAATAAGGCATTCAGAGAAAGAAATACCATATGATTTCACTCATGTATGGAATTTAAAAAACCAAAAAAATGAGCAAAGCAAAAGAGAGTGAGAAATCAAGAAATAGCTCTTAATTATAAAGAACAAATTGATGGTTACTAGAAGGGAGGTGGGTGAGGGAATGGGTTAAATAGGTGCTGGGAATTAAGAAGTGCACTGGTCATGATAAACACTGGGTGATATACAGAACTGCTGAGTCACTATATTGTACAACTGACACTAATATAAAAACACTGTATGTTAACTAACAAAAATTAAAATATTTTTTTAAATTAAGAACATAAACACAAGAAAAAATTCATTTGTATCAAAAATGCAATAAATAAAATTATCATCTAAAAATTGTTTAACTTCACCTTTTTATAGTTCTAGTGAAATTTTGACAATGTTCTGGTAAAATTAAACTCTCCAACATTGTTGTTGGAACAATGTACTGATTTTTTAAATAAACCTTTCTGGGAGACAATTTGCCAATCCATATTTTAAAGCCTTTTAAAATTCAACATTCAGGAAATTACTCCAAAGAAACAATCATGGATGTGTTCATAAATCAGCTTTCGAGGATATTGTTTGCCTCAGTTTTTACTTGGTAAAAGACAAACATGATGCTCAACCATAATGCATAAATCATGATGTGGCAATATTGTGGGATACTCTGCAACCCTTTGAAATGCTGTTGGGGAATGTACTGTAGGAGCTATGGGATTGCCATCTTGTAAACTACAGTCTTCTTAAAATTATATAAGTTTAGTGATTTTTTTTCAAAATTTAATTTAAAACCTCACAACATAATAGATAAAAGCGTTACACTGTTTGATAAAATTAGTTTTGAAACAAATATTCTAGATGAGTATCTTAAATTATAGGTAGAAAACAGTGATATATGGTTGAATAGCAAAAGCAATTTTTTTTTTAAGATTTTATTTATTTGAGAGAGAGGATGAGAGAGAGAGATCATGAGCAGGCAAGAAGGATAGAGAGAGAAGCAGACTCTGCTGATCTGGGAGAAGAACATTGAACCCGATCCCAGGACTCTGGGATCATGACCTGAGAAAAAGGCAGACACTATGTACAGTTGGAACCCATTTTTTGAGAAAACATGTGTGTATCTGTGTGTTTATGTGTGTAAAGATATACGATATATATGCATGTTTTTATTTTTTGCTTCTCTGTGTTTTCTGTAACACTTATGACTACTTATAAGAAAAATTCAAATTTTTGTTAACTCTGTAATTCAAATATATAGCACACTATGCTTCTTTTTTTAACTTATCTTTTTTTTTTTTTTTTTGGTCCACCATAAAAAAGCTTTTCAGTTTATTGGTCTCAGGAACTACAGCATTACTTCTTCTTCTTTTTTTTTTTAAGATTTTATTTATTTAACAGAGAGAGAGACAGTAAGAAAGGGAACACAAGCAGGGGGAGTGGGAGAGGGAGAAGCAGGTTTCCCACAGAGCAGGGAGCCCAAAGCGAGGCTCAGTCCCAGGGGCGCCTGGGTTCTTGGTGGGTTAAAACCTCTGCTTTGGGATGCCTGGGTGGCTCAGTTGGTTAAGCGGCTGCCTTCAGCTCAGGTCATGATCCCAGCGTCCTGGGATCGAGTCCCACATCGGGCTCCTTGCTCGGCAGGGAGCCTGCTTCTCCCTCTGCCTCTTCCTGCCTCTCTGTCTGCCTGTGCTCTCTCTCTCTCTCTCTCTCTCTGACTAATAAATAAATAAAATCTTTAAAAAAATTTAAAAAATAAAATAAAAAATAAAACCTCTGCCTTCAGCTCAGGTCATGATCCCAGAGTCCTGGGATTGAGCCCCGCATCAGGCTCTCTGCTTGGCAGGGAGCCTGTTTCCCTTCTCTCTCTCTCTCTCTGCCTGCCTCTCTGCCTACTTGTGATCTCAGTAAAATTAATAAATAAAATATTTAAAAAAAAGAACCCCAGGATCAAGTCCTCAGCACAAGGCAGAGGCTTAGCAACTGAGCCACCCATCTGCCCCCTATAGCATTACTTCTATCTTGAGTCAACTGGCTGCAATTCAGCATTCTCCTTCATGTTCTGGCTAATCATAAATTTTTATTCAGTGGGATTCACAGATAAAAGAAGATTTCTCTCCCTAATTTCATAAAATAGTCTCTAACACACCCTAAAGACAACTTCAGATCCCAGAATCCAGGTCTGTGTCTTGACATTGCCAAGGTTTTTTTAATCTCTTTAAAAGGACAAGAAGTTTAACCCATCTCCAAAACTATGCATTAATTTGATATAACACAAACTCAGACCATTGTTAGTTTATGTGGATAAGTAGACTACTATAAAAATATGGAACATTTTTTTTTCCAATAATGAAAAATTCACTCAGATCTTACCAAGTACCTTGATGTTTGGGTATTTGAACTCCAGCCACATCTCTTTTTTTCTTTTGTAAATTATGGGCATGTAAACATACTTTCACTATTCATCCTCAATACAACATGTACTGAAAAATTAACTCTTTAAGAACAAACTGGTCATTCCTAGATGGAAGGTGGGTGGTGGGATGGGTAAGACAGGAATTAAAAGTACAATTATCTTTTTTTTATTAATTAATTTATTTATTTGACAGACAAAGATCACAAGTAGGCAGAGAGGCAGGCAGAGAGAGAGGGGGAAGCAGGCTCCCCGCTTAGCAGAGAGCCCGATGCAGGGCTCAATCCCAGGACCCTGAGATCATGACCTGAGCCGAAGGCAGAGGCTTAACCCACTGAGCCACCCAGATGCCCCAAAAGTACAATTATCTTGATGACCACTGAGTAATGTATAGAATTGTTGAATCACTATATTATACACCTGAAACTAATGTATGTTAACTAAACTGGAATTAAAACTTTTAAAAACTTCAGAAAAAAAATTAACTCTTTACTCCTTGAACCTAGGCAATACATGCTATTAATTAAATTTCAATTAATAAGTTAATAAGGGGTGCCTGCTGGTTCAGTTGGAAGAGAAGTGGACTCTTTATCTTGAGGTTGTGCATTTGAACTCCAAGTCAAGTGCAGAGATTACTAAAAAAAATTAAATATATATGTAAACTTAAAAGAGTATAATAAATAAGTTATAAGTTAATGAAAACTACTTCAAATTCTAAAGCGCAGAATGACTACTTGTTTTCCAGAGGCCCTTATTGATGCTTTTGATGATGTCAAAATTATACACATATAATTTATGTTTAAAAGGCAGATAAAGTAAACTTAGTCTGTTCATCCTTTCAAAGGATGTCCAAAGCAAAGATTCTCCAGTTAATCTTTAGTAGACAAAACAACAGGCCCAACAGTTAAAACCAGAGAATGCCTGCCATTGGCAATGAGAGTCAAAGACCTCAAAAGAAGAGTTAGCTAACAAGTACTGGCAGGTCATTTCTGAAAAGCAAAAATGACAGTTAAGAGTCTAAGTTCTTTCTTTGTTCAGTATCACTAATCATAAAAAACCACAAGCCAAAACCACAAGGAGATACCCCTTCACTTCTGTCAGGATGGCCACTATCAAAAGAACAGGAAAAGAAAGTGCTGGTGAGGATATGAGAATCTGGAAAACTTGTGCACTGTTTTTGAGAATGTAAAATGGTGCAACCATTAAAGAAAATAGTATAGAGGTTACTGAAATAATTATAAATAGAATTATGATACAATCTAGCAATCTCATTTCTGTGAATATACCTGAAAGAATTCAAAACATGATCTTGAAGAGACATTTGCATACCCATGTTTATTGCAGCATTGTTCACAACAGCCAAAAGGTGGAAGCAACCAAATGCCTGTCAATGGATGACTAGTAAAGAAAATATGGTACCTACATGCAGAGGGATATTATGCAGCCTCAAAAAAGAAGGAAATCCTTTCACATGATACAATATAGATGATCCTCAAGGACAATACGCTAAGTGAATTAAGCCAGTCACAAAAAGACGAATGGTGAATGATTCCATTCATAGGATGTATCTAAATAGTCAAAATTATAGAAACAAAGTAGAAAGATGGTCATAGATGGTTCAAAAGAAGGAGGGAGAAGGAAATAGTGTTCAATGGGTATAGAGTTTCAGTTTTGCAAGACGAAAAGTATAGAGATTTTTTGTGCCACAATGTAAATTTATTTCACATGATTAAACTGTATACTTAAAAATGGTTGATGATGAAAAAACAATAACTGATATATAGTCTTCATAAAGATCAACATTATGAAATATGAAGAAAGACTCAGGAAGTATTCCAGATTAAAAGAAACTAAGGAAAAATGACTATATATGATTTTGGATTTTCCTTTTATAAAGATACTTTATTAAGATCTTAGAGGAAATCTGAATAAGGTCTATGGATTAGATATTAATATTGTATCAATGGTAATTTTTAATTTTAATATTGTACTGCTTTGATATGAAAACTTTCCTTGATTTTAGTAATTAATGTCTTGGGTATTTAGGAGTGAATCAGCATCCAAGTATACAACTTAACTCTTAAAAATTATACGAAAAAATATAGGGGCACCTGGGTGGCTCAGTGCTTTAAGCCTCTGCCTTCAGCTCAGGCCATGATCTCAGGGTCCTGGGATCGAGCCCCGCATCGGGCTCTCTGCTCAGCAGGGAGCCTGCTTCTCCCTCTCTCTTTCTGCCTGCCTCTGCCTACTTGTGATCTCTCTCCCTGTCGAATAAATAAATATAATATTTTTTTAAAATTATAGGAAAAAATAATGTTAGTGTGCATATACACATTGTGTGCAGTAAAACAGAGAGCAAATGCAATAAATTCTTAACATTAGAAAATTGAGTAATAGTTATGGAGGAATATTTTTGTAGTGTTTCTAATTTTTGGCCTGTCCAACCAGGAGTCATTCACTGAAGTGGGATGTACAGGGTAAAGGATTTCCATTCTGTCCCTACCCTGAAATCACCGGTGCTGGGTCTTTCCATACCACCTTCTCTACTGACTTGGTGCATTTGAGGACCCTCAACTTCTATAAAGTGGGAGGAAGAATCAAACAACCAATATGATTTCTTTGGGGAATGCACAGTGCTTTCTCAAATGAATACTCTAGTCTGCAGTCTTTGGCTGGTTTCCATGCTTTGATTGGCTTTCTGGTGGTTCACTGTTGCTGTTCATCAATGAGTCAGGAAATATCCTGATCTTGAGTTCTCCATTTGATGCCCTGCCACTTACCACATTATAAGTGGATTCAGTGAGATCTATTTGTCCGTACTTTATCTAAGATCATATCCTGTTCCTCTCCTGCATTCCACTCCCAACTGAGGCATCCTTTTCTGCCTTTGCAGGGGCTAGATACAGAGTGATGTCTTTCTACCTTTAACCTTAATCCAATTCTATTATACATAGAGCTTATGACTTTGTTCCTCCAGTGCAAATCTTTATTCATGAGTTTTTAAAAACCTTTCTGGACATCAGAGGAGAATTCTAGAATGCAGAAAAAAATTTGAGTAATGCTAGCTTGATAGTTGATAATCGAAGACTTTGTTTTGGATGAATCTGCTTAAGGAAAGATTTAGAAGAATAGAGGGCCTTGAGGATTTCCTAACTTTCAACATATGATATATTTAGTGACTTATTAAATTATAGACATCATGTGTATTTTAATATTAACATGGAGGTATTCTTCAGGGCATTCACAGTCCCTTCCAACATAGAGATTGTATGATTCCATGAATTAATTTCAGATTATCTGAAAGTTACTTTTACCCTTGAGGAGAAAGAATTGATCAAACAAATGAGTCAAAGTGATCATTTCAGCTGACTTAATGACTTTTCTTGATTATTATACAGTTGACAATTGCTGTAAATCTCATTAAATCACAGCAAAGTACACTTGTGCTGTGATAGTGGCAACATTAACAACATTAATTGGGGTACAGGGACAACTTCATTTTTTCTTGTCACAAAAGTTCTTATTGGAGAGGAAACCAGAAATACAGAGTATTATAAAGTAGAAAATAAAAATAGTCCATAATTCCACTGCCAGAAATAACCTTATCTGTACTATTAGCCATTATTTTTTAATGATTTACTGTAAATCATTAAATGATTATTATGCTAATACTCATACAAAGTGATATATGTATATGCTATATAAAGATATAATGTATATGTGTTTATTATTGTATCATCTTAGTGAAAAATTAAAAATTACCCTGTTTATAGGGGATTGGTTAAACGAATCATGTACCATCTAAGTAAAGGACTATTATGTTAGAAAGTGTGGGACATTTGCTTGAGTTAACACTTCACCACAGTCAACCACAGGGGATAAGTTAATTATGATGGCTCTTGGCACAACATGCCATGGATTATTAGTATTCCCTCTCTCACTGGCAGTGAACTTAGTATCACATTGATGGTCAAGGACATGACCTAGCCAATCCCAAAATACCATCTTTGTGAGGTTTTGGGGGTGACCACATTTGGTACTAAGTACAGAATCAGGGCAAGTGAAAGCAGGAAGACAAAAACCATGGTATTTCAAAAGAGAAATTTTATTCAGAGGGACTGATCAGTTTTGGAGAATTGAAAATGAGAAAAGAGGTCACTGAGGTAACATACAGCTAGCAATTTCAGGAGGCCCTATCACCTCAATGGCTAGGGGTACAAAGAGAAAAGATTGGGACAATTAGTATCTGAAGTTTAGAAAAGAGGAGCCACAGAGCTGAAACTCAGTTCTCTGAGAAAAGCTGGTGGTGGTAACTCAGGAACTCACAGGAGGGTCCTCTGAAGTGGGGATATTAATGTTTCTTATTTTATGGGGTTCTTGTGTGGATTAAATTAGATTATATATGTGAAACTCTTAGCTATTATTATTAGTGGGTAGTAATGTAGGACAGTAGTTAAATGCAGGAATCTTAAGTTTGGCTGCCTGGATTGAAATCTCAATTCTAAGAATTACTGGAATTCAGTAAATCTTACTAGCATATCAAACTGCACTATTTGTAATAAGATGGATGTAAATTTTCAAAACAACTCTAAAATGTAAGTAGTATTCTTTTCCCCATTTCACAGATTAGAAAACTGAGTTATGATAAGGTCAAATAATTTTCCCAAGGCTACATAGATCATAAGTGGTAGGACTTGTATTGAATCAAGATTCTTTATAATACTTATATTAGGCATTGAATAAATATTTGTTGAATGGATATGAACCAAGCAGGGAGACTCCAAAAAGAGAACAACTATATGAACTCTCCCTTTATAATGGCCACAGTATTGAGAAATAGTAGGATAGATATTATGTAGCATAGGTGTTATTTTTTTCCTGCATTGTGTATAGAAAACAATTTTTTTTAAAGTGAAATTCATTCCTTACAAGTCACATACTTGCAAGCCTCTTGGCCTCTGGATTACCAGCCTGTAGTTCTGTTCAACACATTTAATTTTTAAAAAGGTCAAGAAAGAGAATCATAGAATGTGTGGAAAGAAGGAGCTAGGCTCATAATAAAATTTTTGTAATATCAGTGTACTCTGTGGGCCACAGTTTGAAGTCTTATAGGCTGACTGTTGTGGAAAATGCCATGGCAGGAATAATGAAGTGTATCACTAATATAGTTGCAGCTGACTGAAAATGTCAATATCGCTTTCTCCCTGATCTCAATACTCTTAAAGGAATAGTTTCAACTCAAAGTCAACATTACTTAATCAAATTTCCTTTGATTCTTTCCAGAAATCATGAATAAAAACTTCCAAAACTCTGAAAATCATGGGTACAAGAAAAAATGAATCTACTTCAAGTTTCCCAGATAGCAACAAGAGTTATAATCATTGGTTAAATATTCAAAGACTTCAAAGCAGCATTTAGAGAATTAAGTAGTTAAACAGAACCTGGCCATTGTACTTGAACTTCAAAGGGTTTTGTAAATCTCAATTAATTAGTGTTTATAAGCCATCATGAGATCATTGGATAAATAGTAGGTAATAATAATTAAGTAGTATTACATGAAATGCATTATTACCTTTAAACTCTCAAGAAAATTGCTAAAATCAAAGAGAATGGCAAAGCCCATAAAAATAATTTTAAAATGTGTATAGCTTACTTAGTTTAAGCTCTGAAAAAGTTTTAAAATTAGTTAACTCCTATGAAAAGCTGAATTTTTTTTTATGGATGGTAAAAATAGAAGCACAAACAGATACAGAGGACATCTAGAAACAAACATCATTTTCCTTAAACCCAGTCTTTATGTCAATCTGGAGCAAAGACTAGAGAATCATAGTTGAGGCAAAACCTGCTTACCAAACAAGACAATAAAAAAAACCAAGTTTGTAACTGTTGGATCTGGTTGATATCAATGAGCATACGTTTTCTTTCCAAACACTACTAGGCTCTTGGTCTTTAAATAGCCTCTATTGCAAAAGAAATCGGCCATTGTGAATTTTCACTTAAGTTTTGGTCTAAATTGTAAACAAATGTCAATATGAACATGTTTGTTTATGAGCTGTAAATCTGAAATGTTTACCAGTTTTGTAAAATTGAATGCAATCTTCTCATTATAGTTCTAAGATGGCTTATAGAATGAATAGATGATAAGACCACACACAAATTCTCAAGTAATCCTTATAACACACAAATTATTCTTCCTCCATCCCTTAGAAAATAGAGCTCTTCAGAAAGGTGAAATACAGATATTATGGAGGAGTCAAGATGGCGGAGAAGCAACAGGCTGAGACGACATCAGGCAGCAGGAGAACAGCTAGATAGCCTATCAAACCATTCCAAACACCTACGAATCCAACAGGAGATCGAAGAGAAAAAGAACAACAATTCTAGAAACAGAAAGTTGGCCACTTTCTAAAAGGTAGGACCAGCGGAAAAGTGAATCCAATGCGACAGGAAGATAGACCCCGGGGGGAGGCTCCCGGCAAGCGGCGGAAAAATGGAGCACAAAATCACGACTTTTAAAAGTCTACTCCAGGGAGGGACATCACTCCAGAGGCTAAACTGGGGTGAAGACCTCACAGGGACAGCGTGGACTCAGGTCCCCCGGGGTCACAGAAGGATCGGGGGTTTCTGAGTGTCGGAGAGCTCACAGGTATTAGAGTTGGGAAGCCGACTGCGGAGACAGAGCCGAGGAGTGAGCTCTCAACTCAGGGTTTCCTAGAGCCGTGGTCTGTGACACGGGCAGGTGTTCTGTGCCGGGGTCCCCACAAGATCCGGGGAGACTCCGACCTGGGAGAGCTCAGGGATCTATGGGGTTTGGAGACTCCAGGTGGGACTCTGCCAGAGAGAGAGAGATGCTTGGTCACAGGCTGGGTGACCTCGGAGCACAGCCAGAAGCCAGTGAAACGGGACTGATTATGCACGATTTTCTCCAAGCGCGGCTGGAAGCTGGGGAGACAGGAGTGATTAAGCGCTTTTCTCTGAAGGTGCACTGAAGACTGGGGCCCCTAGCTCTCCGCTCCTCTGAGCCGGAGATTGGGAGGCCGCCATTTTCATTCGCGTCCTCCGGAACTCTACGGAAAGCATTCAGGGAACAAAAGCTCCCGAAAGGGAACCTGAGAGGATTACTTAGCCCGGCCCCTGGTAAGGGTGGTGCAATTCCGCCTGGGGCAGAGACACTTGAAAATCACAAAAGGCCCCTCCCCCAGAAGATCAACAAGAAATCCAGCCAAGACCAAGTTCACTTAACAAGGAGAACAGTGGATTCTTATCTGGACAAAATGACAAGTCGGAAAAACTCACCACAAAAAAAAGAACAGGAGGCAGGACCGAAGGCTAGGGACCTAATCAATATAGACATTGGTAATATGTCAGATCTGGAATTCAGGACGACGATTCTCAAGGTTCTAGCCGGGCTCAAAAAAGGCATGGAAGATATTAGAGAAACCCTGTCAGGAGAAATAAAAACCCTTTCTGGAGAAATAAAAGAAATAAAGTCTAATCAAGTTGAAATCAAAAAAGCTATTAATGAGGTGCAATCAAAAATGGAGGCTCTTACTGCTAGAATAAATGAGGCAGAAGAAAGAATTAGTGATATAAAAGACCAAATGAGAGAGAATAAAGAAGCTCAGCAAAAGAGAGACAAACAACTACTGGATCACGAGGGGAGAATTCGAGAGATACGTGATACCATAAGACGAAACAACATTAGAATAATTGGGATTCCAGAAGAAGAAGAAAGAGAGAGAGGAGCAGAAGGTATATTGGAGAGAATTATTGTAGAGAATTTCCCTAATATAGCAAAGGGAACAAGCATCAAAATCCAGGAGGTGCAGAGAAACCCCCTCAAAATCAATTGGAATAGGTCCACACGCCGTCATCTAATAGTAAAATTTACAAGTTTTAGCTACAAAGAGAAAATCCTGAAAGCAGCACGGGACAAGAAGTCTGTAACACACAATGGTAAAAATATTAGATTGGCGGCAGACTTATCCATAGAGACCTGGCAGGTCAGAAAGAACTGGCATGATATATTCAGAGCACTAAACAAGAAAAACATGCAGCCAAGAATACTTTATCCAGCTAGGTTAACATTGAAAATAGAAGGAGAGATAAAAAGCTTCCAGGACAAACAAAAACTGAAAGAATTTGTAAACACCAAACCAGCTCTACAGGAAGTATTGAAAGGGGTCCTCTAAACAAAGAGAGATCCTAAACGTATTATCAGAAAGGAACAGAGACAATATACAGTAACAATCACCTTACAGGCAGTACAATGGCACTAAATTCATATTTCTCAATAGTTACCCTAATGTAAATGGGCTAAATGCCCCAATCAAAAGACACAGGGCTTCAGAATCGATAAAAAAACAAAACCCATCCATATGCTGCCTACAAGAAACTCATTTTAGACCTGAAGACACCTCCAGATTGAAAGTGAGGGGGTGGAATACAATTTACCATGCTAATGGACATCAGAAGAAAGCTTGGGTGGCTTTAAATCAATTAGATTTCAAGCCAAAGACTATAATAAGAGATGAGGAAGGACAGTATATCATACTCAAAGGGTCTGTCCAACAAGAAGATCTAACAATTTTAAATATCTATGCCCCTAACATGGGAGCAGCCAACTATATAAACAATTAATAACAAAATCAAAGAAACACATGGACAATGATACAATAATACTAGGGGACTTTAACACTCCCCTCACTGAAATGGACAGATCATCCAAGCAAAAGATCAAAAGGAAATAAAGGTCTTAAATGACACACTGGAGCAGATGGACATCACAGATATATTCAGAACATTCCATTCCAAAGCAACAGAATACACATTCTTCTCTAGTGTCCATGGAACATTCTCCAGAAGAAATCACATCCTGGGTCATAAATCAGGCCTCAACCAGTATCAGAATATTGGGATCATTCCCTGCATATTTTCAGACAGCAATGTGCTGAGGCTAGAACTCAATCACAAGAGGAAATTTGGAAAGAACCCAAATACATGGAGACTCAACAGCATCCTTCTAAAGAATGAATGGGTCAACCAGGAAATTAAAGAAGAATTGACAAAAAATCATGGGAACAAATGACAATGAAAACACAATGGTCCAAAATCTGTGGGACACAGCAAAGGCAGTCCTGAGAGGAAAATATATAGCGATACAAGCCTTTCTCAAGAAACAACAAAGGTCTCAAATAAACAACCTAACCCTACACCTAAAGGAGCTCGAGAAAGCACAACAAAGAAAGCCTAAACCCAGCAGGAGAAGAGAAATAATAAAGATCAAAGCAGAAATCAATGAAATAGAAACAAAAAAAAAAAACAATAGAACAAATCAATGAAACTAGGAGCTGGTTCTTTGAAGGAATTAATAAGATTGATAAACCCCTGGACAGACTTATCAAAAGGAAAAGAGAAAGGACCCAAATAAATAAAATCATGAATGAAAAGGAGAGATCAACCAAACCAACACCAAACCAACACCAAAGAAATACAAACAATCATAAGAATATATTATGAGCAAATAGAATCCAGCAAATGTGACAGTCTGGAAGAAATGAATGCATTCCTAGAGACATATAAACTGCCAAAACTGAACCAGGAAGAAATAGAAAACCTGAATAGGCCCATAACCAGTAAGGAGATTGAAACAGTCATCAAAAATCTCCAAACAAACAAAAGCCCAGGGCCAGGTGGCTTCCCAGGGGAATTCTAC
This sequence comes from Taxidea taxus jeffersonii, assembly GCA_003697995.1. Taxonomy (NCBI): domain Eukaryota; kingdom Metazoa; phylum Chordata; class Mammalia; order Carnivora; family Mustelidae; genus Taxidea; species Taxidea taxus. Next base: position 22,060 of record ML093507.1, read on the forward strand.
CAAACATTTAAAGAAGAATTAATTCCTATTCTCCTGAAACTGTTCCAAAAAATAGAAATGGAAGGAAAACTTCCAAACACATTTTATGAGGCCAGCAGCACCTTGATCCCCAAACCAGACAAGGATCCCATCAAAAAAGAGAATTACAGACCAATATCCTTGATGAACACAGATGCGAAAATTCTCACCAAAATACTAGCCAATAGGATCCAACAGTACATTAAAAGGATCATTCACCACGACCAAGTGGGATTTATTCCAGGGCAGCAGGGTTGGTTCAACATCCGCAAATCAATCAATGTGATACAGTACATTAACAAAAGAAAGAACAAGAACCATATGGTACTCTCAATAGATGCTGAAAAAGCATTTGACAAAGTGCAACATCCCTTCCTAATCAAAACTCTTCAAAGTGTAGGGATAGAAGGCACATACCTCAATATTATCAAAGCCATCTATGAAAAACCCACGGCAAGCATCATTCTCAATGGAGAAAAACTGAGAGCTTTTCCGTTAAGGTCAGGAACACGGCAGGGATGTCCACTATCACCACTGCTATTCAACATAGTACTAGAAGTCCTAGCCTCAGCAATCAGACAACAAAAAGAAATTAAAGGCATCCAAATCGGCAAAGAAGAAGTCAAACTATCGCTCTTTGCAGATGATATGATACTATATGTGGAAAACCCAAAAGGCTCCACTCCAAAACTGCTAGAGCTTGTACAGGAATTCAGTAAAGTGTCAGGATATAAAATCAATGCACAGAAATCAGTTGCATTTCTTTACACCAACAACAAGACAGAAGAAAGAGAAATTAAGGAGTCAATCCCATTTACAATTACACCCAAAACCATAAGATACCTAGGAATAAACCTAACCAAAGAGGCAAAGAATCTATACTCAGAGAACTATAAAGTACTCATGAAAGAAATTGAGGTAGACACAAAGAAATGGAAAAATGTTCCATGCTCATGGATTGGAAGAATAAATACTGTGAAAATGTCTATGCTACCTAAAGCTATCTACACATTTAATGCAATGCCTATCAAAATCCCATCCAATTTGTTCAAAGAAATGGAACAAATAATCCTAAAATTTATATGGAACCAGAAAAGACCTCGAATAGCCCAAGGAATATTGAAAAAGAAAGCCAAAGTTGGTGGCATCACAATTCCAGACTTCAAGCTCTACTACAAAGCTGTCATCATCAAGACAGTATGGTACTGGCACAAAAACAGACACATAGATCAATGGAACAGAATAGAGAGCCCAGAAATAAACCCTCAACTCTATGGTCAACTAATCTTTGACAAAGCAGGAAAGAATATCCAATGGAAAAAAGACAGCCTCTTCAACACATGGTGTTGGGAAAATTGGACAGCCACATGCAGAAAAATGAAATTGGACCATTTCCTTACACCACACACGAAAATAGACTCAAAATGGATGAAGGACCTCAACGTGAGAAAGGAATCCATCAAAAACCCTTGAGGAGAACACAGGCAGCAACCTCTTCGACCTCAGCCGCAGCAACTTCTTCCTAGGTACATCGCCAAAGGCAAGAGAAGCAAGGGCAAAAATGAACTATTGGGACTTCATCAAGATCAAAAGCTTTTGCACAGCAAAGGAAACAGTCAACAAAACCAAAAGACAACTGACAGAGTGGGAAAAGATATTTGCAAATGACATATCAGATAAAGGGCTAGTATCCAAAATCTACAAAGAGCTTAGCAAACTCAACACCCAAAGAACAAATAAGCCAATCAAGAAATGGGCAGAGGACATGAACAGACATTTCTGCAAAGAAGACATCCAGATGGCCAACAGACACATGAAAAAGTGCTCCACATCACTGGGCATCAGGGAAATACAAATCAAAACCACAATGAGATACCACCTCACACCAGTCAGAATGGCTAAAATGAACAAGTCAGGAAATGACAGATGCTGGCAAGGATGTGGAGAAAGGGGAACCCTCCTACACTGTTGGTGGGAATGCAAGCTGGTGCAACCACTCTGGAAAACAGCATGGAGGTTCCTCAAAAAATTGAAAATAGAGCTACCTTATGACCCAGCAATTGCACTACTGGGTATTTATCCTAAAGATACAAACGTAGTGATCCAAAGGGGCACGTGTACCCGAATGTTTATAGCAGCAATGTCCACAATAGCCAAGTTATGGAAAGAACCTAGATGTCCATCAACAGATGAATGGATAAAGAAGATGTGGTATATATATACGATGGAATACTATGCAGCCATCAAAAGAAATGAAATCTTACCATTTGCGACAACATGGATGGAACTAGAGCGTATTATGCTTAGCGAAATAAGTCAACTGGAGAAAGACAACTATCACATGATCTCCCTGATATGAGGAAGTGGAGATGCAATGGGGGTGGGAGTTAAGGTGGTAGGAAAAGAAAAAATGAAACAAGATGGGATCGGGAGGGAGACAAACCAAAAGAGACTCTTAATGTCATAAAACTTAGGGGAGTGGGGTGGGAGAGGTGTTGGGAGAGGGTGGTGGGGTTACATTGTATGTTTAAATAAAAAAGCTTTAAAAAATAAAAAAGAAAGGTGATATACAAACAAGCCTATGAGAGTTTATTTTTTGTAAGTCCATAGTGATTTATATCGATAATTATTGGACAATTCTGTGAATCAGTAGAGATCAGCAATCTTCTTTTCCTACCTGAAAATCAGGGGGTTGAAAATATATAGAGAAAAGCAGGGATGCCTGGGTGGCTCAGTTGGTTAAGCAGCTGCCTTCGGCTCAGGTCATGATCCCAGCAGCCTGGGATCGAGTCCCACATCGGGCTCCTTACTCAGCAGGGAGCCTGCTTCTCTCTCTGCCTCTGCCTGTCTCTCTGTCTGCCTGTGCTCGTTCACTCTCTCTCTCTGACAAATAAATAAATAAAATCTTAAAAAAAAAAGAGAAAAGCACTGAGCAACAGGTGAGCATACTTGTCAGGATCCCTCTGCCAATACTCTCACATAGACCCTTTCCAGGTGTGCCACTTGCTCTATTTGTCAGTCAGTACACAATGCCTGACTGAGCAGCATGGATTTAGGCAGCAGAGAACTATCTGGCTGTAACAGAATGCAAGTGAAAATCCAAGGATGAGATTGAGATGATAAACTTTTTTTTTTGAACATTTGGAATTATTCATTTTTCTCCCTCCTGATTTTGAAAAAAGAAATTGATTTGATTTACACAGGAAGAGTTGCCACAGACTACCATCAGCTTCTAAAAAGTAAAATATTTCAGAAGTATTTTAGAAAGAGGAATAAACAGAAGATAAAATAACCAAGATTAGTGTAAAATATCCACTTCTTATTTAATTGTTATTCATGGAGATTTTTAAAACATTTAAACGAACACATCTGTTATTTATTGCTGAATTATCAACTTTTAGACATTGTCAGATCTTTATGGACAACATGGGCTCAGTGTATTTTTCCAAATTGATTTTGAAAATACTATGTATTTTCTTTTTTTTAATTTACATTCAATTAACCAACATATAGTACATTATTAGTTTCAGATGTAGAGCTCAATAATTCATCAGTTGTGTATAACACACAGTGCTCATGATAGCATGTACCGTCCTCAGTGCCCATCACACAGGTACCTCATCCTTCCACTCACCACTCACTCCAGCAACCCTCAGTTTGTTTCCTATACTTAAGAGTCTCTCATGGTTTTTCTCCCTCTCTGATGACTGCTCATTCAGGTTTCTCTCCTGAATATGTGCTGCGTTTTTAAATTTTCACCTACCATTTTCCTTAACACCAAAAACATTGCCCCATCTACATAGTAAAAAGCCATAAAACTATTTTAAGTATGAAGCTACCTTTTTAAAAATCCTCTTAATTATGTGGTCAGAAAGCTTTTGTTGCTTATGGAATATTTCTGAGTTATGGTCATTTTTTTTTCTGTCAGACCTAAAGATAAATGATACCATGAATTTACTTCCCTAAAACTATGTGTTTACAGTTTCTCCTGGTTTGTTTTGTTAATAAGGTTTTCCATAAAGTCTAACTCATTTTTCTTTACAATCAACATTGTACCTATTTCAGGGAGTTGCATTTTTTTTTTTTTTAGTTCACCTAAAACTGGTGTTCTTATCTGTTATTTCTTCACAAAACTTCTTTCAGTGACTTTTTCAGATTTCACTTTTAACTTCTCTAAATTTCTTCAAGCTATATCTTGAAGCTTCTGAAACTTGTTGGGAAATTTTATAAAGCAAGAAAAGTTAATGATAAAATTATGCAATAATCAATGTGTTAAATGTGAATATTTAAATATTTCTTGATAATTAGACTTAGGAGATTCTGGGAATTGAGGAAGAACAAGCCACTGGGTTTCTTCTTGTGTCCAGGAGCAGACAATGTAAGTCAAGTGTGTATACTTAGCTTTATGACCAGATACCACTTGACCTCTATTATTGCCTTTGATCTCCTGAATCTGGGTCTCCATTGTCACCAGGCATTCATGAAGCTACCACTCTTTAACGAAAAAGCTTTTCTCTTTATTTGATTCTGCCCTTCCCCCTGTGTCATTTTGATCCAACTCCCTCTGCTATCCCACCTAGATAACCCAGAAAAATATCTACAACAAAATGAGATCAATACAATAGTATTTTTAAGAGTACACTACGTTGGGGCACCTGGATGGCTCAGTTGATTTAGTGTCTTGGGATCAGATCATGACCCCAAAGCCTGGAATCAAGCCCCAAATAGAGCTCCCTGCTCAGTGGGATGTCTGCTTCATCCTCTCCCTCCGTCCCTCCCCCTGCTTGTGCTCTCTCTCTCTCTCTCTCTCTCAAATAAATAAAGTCTTTTTTAAAAAGTACACTGTAGGGATGCCTGGGTGGCTCAGTAGTTAAGTGTCTGCCTTTAGCTCAGGTCATGATCCTAGTATCCTAGGATGGAGCCCTACATCGGGCTCCCTAATCACCAGGAGGTCCAATTTTCCCTCTCCCGTTCCCACCGCTGTGTCCCCTCGCTCACTGTGTCTCTCTCTGTAAAAAAAAATAAAATAAAAAGTACACTGTATTATTTTTTAAGGGTTTTTTTGTTTTGTTTTGTTTTTCTCCTGGAGGTATTTGTGGCTCAGTCAGCTAAGCATCCAACTCTTGATTTCACCACAGGTCATGATCTCAGGGTTAAAAGACTGAGCCCCACATGGACTCTGTGCTGTGCATAGAACCTACTTAAGATTCTCTCCCTTGCTCTCTCACCCTCTGTTCCCACACATGCGAGTGCCCTCTCTCTCTAAAAAGAGATGTCAACAGTAAAACTTGAAATTATCATTATTTTTTTACAGAATGTTATTTCCAATAAATAAAAAAGTGAGCAAAATTTTTGTACATTTGATGTTACTTTTTTACAATACTGTACTATATTTAAAATGAGTTTTTGTTATTTGCAACCACTTACAAAATAGTCCAGATTTCTTCCTAGGTCATAAAGTGTACCAACTTACTCTTTCACTTTGAATGATAATTTCGTGTGCCCATCTAAATGTCCCTTTCATAGAGAAGAGAGAAGTTTTTTAAGTGGTAAATACGTTCTTTTATCTAAATATCAGTGATAGAAACAAAATAGATTAGAGGATTTAGTTTAGTTACTTAGTAACTCTGTGAATTTTGTCAAATCAATCTCTTTCTGAGTCTCTAAAATAAGGCAAACAAACAAAACAGACATCTGTTGTCAAATTCTCAGCATTCTTTTTTCCCTCAGGAACTGCACCTCACTGCCCCATGTTGTTCTGATACAATAGTTAATTCTGAGAGCACCACCCGTCTCCAGAACACAGGGTTTAGCAGGTGACAGCAATCTGGCCAATCAGAACACCTCAATCCTTTCTCTACTGTTATGGGTCCAGAGATGGGCACATGACCCACCAGAGCTAATTGAATATTCCTTTGTGAGCTTTGCTCTTTGAACACACAGAGATTCACTTCTGTAAAATGGCAAACACTAAGAAAGATGTGAGGCCAAAAAGCTAATTGACTGAGTTGTCAGAAAAACTGAGCTGAGAGTTACAGACATAAAAAGACGGCTTAATCCTACCATGATTAAAGTCAGATCTACTCCTGATATCTTCAGTTAAGCCCTCTCCACCAAAAATATTCCCCTTTAATGCTTGCACTAGTTCAGGTTGGTTTTTGTCACTTGTAATTGAAAGGGTTCGGATGCAGATGGTTAAAAGACAAAATATGCAGAGTATAAAGACTTGTACAAAAGTTAAGGTATAATTACCACTCAGGGAATACTATGTTGGCCTCCAAAATTACCATGAATAGAAATTTTTGTTAGAGAAATATAGTCTGGACTATACCATGTGGGGTCACTTGATAAATATGAATATACTTATTACATGACATCCAGTCATATCCCATAACCAAAATAAGAGAGAAGCTTTTCTCCTGAGAGTACTCTGAATTTCTGGCAATAATATTTGGGTAAATACAATACAAACTGAGCTCTGATAAACCACACTATGTGATAAAGTTTCAAAAGCTGCCATAAAAAAAGTAATCATTTAGATATATTTTCAGTCACAAAATTGCTCCTATTCCCTTAAATAATTTTTTATAAACATTGTTTTAGTTGCCAATGTGAATATTCAGAGAACACAGACTGCTATGATACTTCATATTTTTGTTTCTTCTAGCACTATGATAGCTTCCCTTCCACTTCTAGTATTAAATTGGTTGTTACCTTAAAAGGCAAAATTAGTGACTATATTTGTCCCTGTTGAAATGGAATAAACAAACAGCTGTGGTTAGTTCATAGGCATTTAAGATGTTCAGAATGCAGATTGTGGTTTAGATATCTGTCTCAAAAAATCGGATTCCCAGGATAGAACCCCATTTAGAAATGTACACAGTCTACAGGTAGAGCAACAGCATTGAGAAAACTAAAGTCTGAAAGAGTAGCTCAATTCCTTTATGTGTACAATGCTGGAGAGTAAAATATAGTGATGTTAAATCACCCTTCTTCTCTGACATGTGGGTTGGAGAATTTTCTGATACATCAGAAAATAAACAGGGAAAATCTGTTTTTAGTCTATGTTTTTTCCTCTTTACCAAATGGAAAAGAGTCTGTAATTTTACGCTAAGGTCCTGTGTGTAAAACACAGAAGAGAATGTTGGTACAATAAAAAGAATCCACATTTAATTTAACTCAAAATAATGAATAATTTGAACACATACTCACAGTGTGATGGAAACTGGGTGAGAAAGTAAACATACAAATTTATTAATATCCTATTCCCAAAGAGAAAAGTTAGCTATGGAAGACCAATCTATGAAATATACAAAGGGAAATTTCTCTACTTGGCCATATGGAGAAGGAAGGTTTGAAACCACATCTCTTGGTTTAAGATTCTACATGTCTATGTTTATGAGCTCCTTCCCCATTCGGATCAAGTAAACAAATAGAATGTTGTGCACTAAGTACCTCTATGAAGACTGTACAAGTTGTAAGCTAGCCCATGGGAGAGAGTGGATAACTCCCTGGGGATGGGTGGGAAGCTTTTTGAAGGAAATAATATCTGCATAGGGTTTGTTTTTTTGGTTTTTTTGTTTTTTGTTTTTTTTTAAGATTTTTGGTGGCGGTGGGTGGAGGTAGGAAGCACCTGGGTATCTCAATTGGTTAAGCAACTGACTTAGTTTTAGCTCAGGTCATGATCACATTGGTCATGAGATCTAGCCTCACAACAAGCTCCACACTCAGTGGAGAATCTGCTGGTAGAGTCTCTCCCTCTGCCCCTCCCCCCACTCTTTCTTTCTCTCTCTTTCCATCTCTAAAGTAATAAGTAAATAAATCTTTAAAAGTTATTTTTTTCTCAGATAGTTTATTGGTCAGGTTTTTCCAGAGAAAGAAAACCAATAAGATATATATGGAGATTTACTATAGGAATTGGCTCATGTGATTTGGAGGCTGAGAAATCCCATAATCTACCATCTGCAAACTGGAAAACCAGGAGAGCTGATGATGTAATTCAGTGTTAAGTCCCAAGGCCTGAGAAGGGGAAGAGGGAAAAGAGAGGAAGAGAGAAGAGGGTAATTGACTAAGTATTAACTGAATCTGAGGCCTAAGAACCAGGAAGTGCCAAAGTCTAAGGGCAGTGAGACAAGTGCTCAGAGACAGCAAGTTCACCCTTCATCCAATTTTTTTGTTCTACTCAGGCCATCGATGGATTAGATGATGTCCACCCACACTATGAACAGCTATCTGCTTACTCAGTTCACCAATTCAAACGCGAATCTCTTCCAGAAATACCTCACAGATGCACCTAGAAACATTTTACCAGCCATCTGGGTATCCCTTAGCACATGAAGTTATTGTAAAATTAACCATCACATCTGGGGATGAGCATTCCAGGAAGAGAAGTCCAGAAGGAGACAGGAAAATCAAGATGAAGGACAACTGGCTGGCTCAGTAAAGTGTGTGACTCTCAATCTCAAGGTTGTGAGTTCAAGCCCCAGGTTGGGCATAGAACCTACTTTAGAAAAAGAGAGAGAGAATCAAGATAACTTTGCAGTATAGTTTGATACTGCTAGAGAATAAAATACATAACTGAAAGAGTTGAAAGAAAAATCCCCTTCTTAGCTTGTTTATTCTAAGTATAGAAATGTTCAAATTCATAAATGAATCAATTTCCTCCAAAACCATTGAGGTGTACAAAGTTCTATAGCTTCTTGGGTCAAAAGAATCTTCCTCTGATAATGAAGTGGTAGCAGCCATGCCCATAAAATAAAAACCTAAAATAAAAATCTGTACTGTGTCCACACAACTTTGCTCCAAGACTTTCTCTCAAACAGTATTTGCACAGCATTATAGTCATGTTTGTTTATCAGGTACAAAACTGTATGGAACACATTTTGGGTCTCCAGCTCATTCCATACAAAACTGTATGGAACACATTTGGGTCTCACATCCCAACCTGAACCTCAATCCCAACCCCATACTGTCCAACCTCTTCGTCAATTCAAAGAGGATATTATTAGGAAATGGGCCTCTTTCCATACATAGGCAAGCATATCAGTCGTGCTATCAAATAAAGCCAAATGTATTTCAGATTTTGTCCTTTCCTTAAAGACAAACTGAACTCCCTCTTCCAGCTCCAGTGAAGGTGCTAACCAAAATTGGGTGGCAACACCAAGCTAAGGGTAAATCAGGGCCAGGAGACCCCATAAGTTACAGAATTTATCCTGTGTAACTGAAAGTTGGAAACCACAATTCCAGCTCACCCATATTTAACCATACTTTGGCTGGAGATCTGAGTAAACTTTTCTCAATCTTTCCATTCTATTTTTAGTTTTGATGATATATCAACCAAAATGTAATCGCAATCTTCCTTTCACATTTTTTGAAAACTGTCTGAGCTTTAACCTCAACAAGCAGATTTCTGGAAAATTAGTAAAAATACAGACTTTTCAGCAAATTCTCTAGAAGACAAGTAAAGCTTTTGAATTACCATATTGAAGTTAAATTATATGTAAAAGAATATTACAATTATTTTATGATGTTAATTTTTTTCACTCACAAATGTGAACACATGGTGTATGAATACACTCTTTCTCTCCAGGAAGGAGCAAGCCAAGTTTTACATCCATTCATGTATTCAGAAACATTTATTGAACAAGTATGTTATGCTAAGCACTGAACAGATATAAAGAAGACAAGGCCTTTTTCATTGGGGTAGAAGAGACAGCCAGCAAAGCAAACAAATACACACAGGTAAGTGTGCAGCAAAGTGTTACATAGATCTTATGAAAGAAAGGATGAAGCACGGTTGTAGTATTAAGTTCACTTGGATCTCTGAAAAGGAGCCATTGGGAAAAGCAACTGTTTATTAAGTGGACATGGCAAGGTGGCAATGTTGTTAAGGGATTAGGGAAGGGTACTCCAGGCAGAGAAGACAATAGAAGCAAAGGCAAAAAGGCATGGCTTGGCTTAGTCCAGTGTTTCTCAAACTTGTAAGTGTTTAGACCTCTCATAAAATGTTAAATTTCTTTTGTATGTTAGAATCAATTTAAATTATTTTCTTAACTGTGCAGAAATATGACACTAGGTATTAACTATAATGTTTGTAGCTATTATATAATTACAAAAGCAAACACATGAACAAATTAATTATAAAGAAAAACACAAAACTAATATTACTCCAAATAACAATATGAATTTAATGGTATGAGTGATATTTCTTGCTGAAAAAATGTTGTCTTTATTGCTATGAAACTTTTGAAATTGACATGCCTATACTACTTTAGGCTAAATGATGACTAATTCTTTCATCATCTTTTTTTACTAGAATCATTGCCAGATTTTTTTTTCTTAAAGATTTTATTTGTTTTTTTGACAGACAGAGATCTCAAGTAGGCAGAGAGGCAGGCAGAGAGAGAGAGGAGGAAGCAGGCTCCCCGCGGAGCAGAGAGCCGATGTGGGGCTCCATCCCAGGACCCCGGGATCACAACCCGAGCCAAAAGCAGAGGCTTTAACCCACTGAGCCACCCAGGTGCCCCTCATTGCCAGATCTTTATAGCAAGTTGTGACATCATTTGGCCTTCATTTATAATGAATGTATCATTTAAAATATTGAGTCTAAAATAAACAAATGGAAGTACCTTAAACTAAAAAGCTTTCACACAGCAAAGAAAACCATCAATAAAACAAAAAGGCAACCTATTGAATGGGAAAAGATATTTATAAATCATACATTTCATAAGGAGTTAATATCCAAAATATATAATTAATTCTACAACTTACTACCAAAAAATAAACAATCAAATTGAAAAATAGGCAGAGGACTTGAACAGACATTTGTCCAAAGAAGACATACGGGCAATGGGCACATGAAAAAATGCTTAATATCACTCTTCATCAGGGAAATGCGAATCAAAACCACAATGAGATATCACTTCACACTTTCAGATTGGGTCTTATTAAAAAGACAAAAAATAACAAATGTTGGCAAGGATGTGGAGAAAAAGGAACCTTTGTGAACTGTTGGTGGATATGTAAATTGATGCAGCCACTATGGCAAATAGTATGGAGGTTCTTCAAGAAATTAAAAATAAACTACAATATGATCCAGCAATTCCATTTCTGGCTATTTATCTAACGAAAACAGAGATAACAATTTGAGAAGATGTTTGCACTCCTATGTTCATTGCAACATTATTTACAATAGTCAAGATATCAGAGCAACCTAAGTGTCTATCAAAAGATGAATGTGTAAGGATGCCTGGGTGGCTCAGTTGGTTAAGCGTCTGCCTTTGGCTCAGGTCATGATCCCAGAGTCCTGGAATCGAGTCCCACATTGGGCTTCTTGCTCGGCAGGGAGCCTCTTCTCCCTCTGCCTCTGCCTGCCACTCTGTCTTCCTGTGCTCGCTCTCCCTGTCTCTCTCTCTGACAAATAAATAAATAAAATCTTTAAAAAAAAAGATGAATGTATGAAGAAGATGTGAGAGATAAATACATATATACTATATCTCTCACATCTTCTTTATATATATATCTCACATCTTCTTTATATCTTAACTGCTGAGTGATATTTATACGTATATGAATATCACCAGCAGTTTAAAAAAAGAATGAAATCTTGCCATTTGGGACAACATAGATGGACATAGACGTCATTATACTAAGTGAAATAAGTCAGAGAAAGATAAATACCATATGATTTTTCCTTATAAGAGGGATATAAAAAACAAAACAAATGAGCAAACAAAACAGGAACAGTCTCGTATATATGGAAAACAAGCTGTTGGTTACCAGAAGGGAAAGAGGATCGGAGGAGGGCACGCACTGAAGGTGAAGGGGATTAAGGGGTACTGACTTCCAGTTATGAAATAAGTTATGAAAATGTAAATGTACAGCATAGGGACTATAATAAATAAAATTGTAATGATTTTGTTTGACAGATGGTAACTAGACTTTTTGTGATTTTTTTTAATGTATAAAAATATAAAATCACTATGGTGTATACCTGAAAGCAATAGGAAATTTTATATCAATTATATTTCAATAAAAAGAAAATATGAAATAACTGTGATGTACATCTGAAACCATGTGGATATTGTATATCAATTATACTTCAATAAAAAGACAATTATATTTCAATAAAAATGTACTTTAAATAAATACATACACACATATATATATACATAAAATTTTAAAAAATATTAAGTCTGCTTCTCTCTTTATTCATTTATGTCAGTGTCAATGACAATGAGAGAATTTTGTGGTAGTACTCCATTGGAAAGTGGTTATTTAGATCATTATTACCTGAAATGTGGTCCACAGGGTAGCACCATTGCCATTACCTAATATCTTGTTAGATAGAAATACCTTGAGCCTACAGCACTTACTAGTCAGATCCTTTACAAGATCTCCAAATGATTCCTATGCTAAAGTTTGAAAAACACTGATCTAGGTGATACAAAATATGCTTATATTATTCTTAAAGATAATCACTAAATTAAAACAAAAAATAGAAAACTTCTCATTGAGACCTCTTTAACTCCTAAGGAGCACTTTCACTAGCCCATTAGGGGAGTTTGAAGAAATTCAGGTTGACTGAAGCATAACTCCAGGGGCAAAGATATGGCAATCAATCAGGTTAGAGAGATAAGAGACTGGTTTGGCAAACTAGAATTTTGGATTCTATCCATCAATCAATGAGGAGCAAGTGAAGAATTATAAGCCTTGGAGAGAGTGATAAGATTTGCTTTTTTAGAAAGATTACTCTGGTTGCAATCACGGATTAGAGAATGGCTGACTAGAGCCACAGAGATGAGCTAAGGGCTTATTTTAATTGCCCAGGCAATGAGACTAACTTAGTGCTGATGCCAGAGCTAGACAGGAGGAGGTAGACATAAGAGATAGGAAGGATATGGCTTGATAACTGATTGCATGTCAAGTTTCTCACTCAGCCAGCTAAAGCAGGATATACAGTTTGAAGGGCAGCTTTAGGAAAAAGGAAGAAGTAATAGCAAAGTGTATATATTGAGCCTGTGGTAACTTTGGAACAGCCATTGTTGAGATGTCTAGTGGACAGCTACTAGAAAGGTGTGCCTGGCAATGTAGATTTGAGAGTAGTAAAAACAAGGGCAAGAAGAATCATTAGGGGATAACTTATGGAGAAGATGCTAAATTTTAAATTACTTGCCTTACCTTGCCATATAATGTACACATGTATTTTTTGTATCTTTTATTTCTTTTAAAGATTTTATTTACTTATTTGAGAGAGAGAGAGAGAGAGAGAGAGCATGAACAGGGTAAGGGGCAGAGGGGTAGGGAAAAGTAGACTCCCTACTGAGCAGAGAGTCTTACACAAGATTCAGCATTAGGCTGGATCCCAAGACCCTGAGGTCATGACCAGAGCCAAAGTCAGATGTTTAACCAACTGAGCCACCCAGGCCCCTCTAATCTACACATTTGAATGTATTCTCGGATCTTATTAAATACCTACTTCTGGGGCGCCTGGGTGGCTCAGTGGGTTAAAGCCTCTGCCTTTGGCTCAGGTCATGATTCCGGGGTCCTGGGATTGAGCCCCGCAATGAGCTCTCTGCTCAGCGGGGAGCCTGCTTCCCTTCCCCTCTCTCTGCCTGCCTCTCTGCCTACTTGTGATCTCTGTCTATCAAATAAATAAATAAATACATAAATACCTACTTCTGTTTTATACTCTTGACCAACATTTTTTTAAAAGATTTTATTTATTTATTTGACAGAGGCCACAAGTAGGCAGAGAAACAGGCAGAGAAAGGAGGAAGCAGGTTCCCTGCTGAGCAGAGAGTCCGATGGAGGGCTTGATCCCAAGACCCTGGGATCATGATCTGAGTGGAAGGTAGAGGCCCTAACCCACTGAGCCACCCAGGCACCCCCTCTTGACCAATATTTAATGGTACTTTTCACACTGTCATAGTTAAGAGTCCTGTCTCCTACATTAACAAGAGTAATTTTTTTTATGAATGACTTTATCTACTGTTTTTCTCACTTTTGAACATTTCTTGAAAGAGCTTAGAAGAAAATTGTGATTTTTCCTTTTTTTTTTTTCACTTGAGAAGAAAATATTTTAATGCTAGGTAACACTTTGTCCTGTTTTAGAGAAGGCTCATCAATAGCAATCTCCTTTGTACATACAGAAGCTACTACTCACTACTACCTGGAAGAGTAGAAAGAAAATATGATCAGAAAGAAAATCTCCCCACCAGATCATTAGGAATGTAATGGCTTCTAAGAATGATACAAAATGGCCTTTCACTTTTCACCAGTCTCTTGAATCCACCTAAGACAGAGGGATAGCCTGGAAATCCCTCTTCTCTGTTCTCCCTCCCCTTGTCAAATGTTCTTGCAATATGTTGATCCCAATTTCTTTTCCTCTTTAATTGTCCCCATTCCCTTCATGAAAGGGAAGTAAGGTCATTCAGGCAATGAGTCATCCTTCTGTCTTCTGAGTGAAGCACGTATAGGACAAGATCTCAACAAACTTGTTTCATGTTGATACTAACATTAAAATCTAACACCAGCAAGTCACTGTTATAACAAAGGTCCTCCCTTTCCTGTCTTCAATTTCCCTCCCAAAGGAAGGGACTGGGTCAAGAAAAGAAATCCAAGAACTTCTGTCTTTCCTGTATAATCTCAGTCCCACCCTCTCTGTGCCTTCCTGGCCTCTCCTCCAGAACAAATAGAACCCAATTGGATGGCATGGCAGGTGCATTAGTGGTAAAAAGTTCATAAATAGCCTTCTGTCTCCTGACACAGTAGGCGGGAGGGTGCCCCTGTCTGTGTTTAAGGAAAAATTTAGGCCACCTTAAATGATATTTTGGATCCCAAAGATGAGTCTGCTCCTGACCTAGAACAGTTCACCTTGCCTCCAAACTTTCTCTGCAATTAAAGAACTGCCTTGTAGCAAGGAAGGTGGATAAACCATATCACTGCTGCTCATTCCATTTCCCAAGATTTAACCTGACTTCTGCCAACTCCATCTAAATTGATTTTCTTGAAATAGGCTAGTTACTCTCCCGGAATGTGTACTCATACTAAGCACATTCTCCAAAACTGACACCTCTCTATGGTTTTAAAAATACACATAATTCAGACATAATAAAAAATTAGACCCAGATGGATGTTAGTAAAATAGTTTCCTAAATTATGATCGCAAGTCAGACTAGCTTATATAAAATATTCACAATTGGGGCACCTGGGTGGCCCAGTGGGTTAAGTCCCTGCCTTCGGCTCAGGTCATGGTCTCAGGGTCCTGGGATC
>ML093507.1:37750-51661 GCA_003697995.1 Taxidea taxus jeffersonii
CCTACTTGTGATCTCTCTCACTGTCAAATAAATAAATAAAAGCTTAAAAAATATTCACAATTAAATCAAATTTATTTTTAAAAACAGGACTCCTACGAGTTATAGACCCCCTCAAAATAAGAAAATACAAATCCCATTAATTTTTGCATTTACATAACTTTAACAGAGTCTATCTCAGTAGTTCCAGTTGCCATAATAAACTACTATAGATTCAGTGGCTTAAACAAGAGAAATTTATTTTCTCACAGCTCTGGAAGCTGAAAAGTCCAAAATCAAACTTCAGTTTCTGGTGAAAGCTCACTTCCTAGTTTGCAGACAGGACTTTTCTATGTCCTCACTTGGTGGAGAAAGAAAGATCCTGGTGTCTCTTCCTTTCTTATAAGGATATCCATTCTATACATTGAAGTTCCATGCTTATGACTTCATTTAACCTTAATCGCCTCCTTAAAAGGGGGTTAGGACAGCTACATCTGAATTCTGAGGTGACACAACTCAGCCCATAGCAGAGTCCTAAAATGCAAATTCTGTTAAGTGATCACTCTGGAAGTCTTCTTTGAAATGTAAAGTATTGTGAAGCCTTTCACAAATGGGAATTGCTTATTAATATATCATGAAATCTATTTTGTGGGTTGGATCCAGCAATTGTGTGTGTGTGTGTGTGTGTGTGTGTGTGTGTGTTTGCACTGTGTGAAATGTATTCATTTCCTTCTATATGAGTTGAGTCAAAAGTTTGGAAATATATTGTTATAGTATGTATAATTTGAATTCAGGTTCATGGCCCATGACTACCTATTTGAGAAATGTAATGATAACTGAGTGACTGAAAATGATTAGGTAGTAAGTCCCATTTTAGCTACAGATAAGAATTAGTTACTATCTTGGCTAACCTATCAGGTCTAAATAGCCTCATAGCTGATATGGTCACAGTGTTTCTCATGTGGTAAATGTATCTTTTAACCTCAGGAGGATTTAGAATTTGGCACATCCAGGGGCCCTGGGTGGCTCAGTCAGTTGAGCATCCAACTCTTGATCTTAGCTCATGTCTTGATCTCATGGTCATGAATTCAAACCCCACATTGGGCTCTGCTCTGAGCATTGAGCCTAGTTTTAAAAAAAGGTTTTGGTATACCCAGAAAGATTTAAAAAGAATCAAAACTATAGTATTAAATTTCCCAGTTATAATTTTTTTCAGGTAAAAAGTAATTTGTTTGATATTTTATATTTTCATAATGTTTATGGGAGTTTGGTTTTTAAAAAATAACTCTAACTTAGAAAGTCTAATTATTTGACTTAAAGAGTTAAACTGAAAAAAAATTAAGATTTTATTTATTTATTTGATATAGAGAGAAATCACAAGTAGGCAAAGATGGCAGGCAGAGAGAGAAAGGGGGAAAGCTCCCTGCTGAGCAGAGAGTCTGATTCAGGGCTCGATCCCAGAACCCTGAGATCTTGACCTGAGCTGAAGGCAGTGGCTTAACTCACTGAACCACCCAGGAGCCCCTAAATTGAAATTTTAAAAAAATTATGAAAACACCTTTATAATAGGCCATAAGATTCTTACTAAATGTATAGGATTATTTATCATAAGATTTTGCCTAGGTAGAAGATTGAAGATCTAAAAAGAAAGAAAGTAAATATTAAATGTTTAAACATTGGCCCACTAAATTTTTGCTAACTGGAAGGATGTTAAATTTGTAAATGAAACCAAACATTCAAGGTTTCTTGTTCTTAAAAACAATTGCTAACATTTGCTATACTTATATATGGAACAATATCATTTGTGAGTTGAACCCAGAGACTTATGAAAAAACCAGTTTGTTGTGTTTTTTTTAATGTAGTTTTAATGATGTTAGTTATTAAAATAAAAAAATAAAACATTCTGATAATCTTTTCTGTGGATTAAAAGTTATCCTCAAGTGCACCAAAAAACTCACATCATCAATGAGCATGGAAGTAACACCATTTGATACAAATAATTACAATATAATTGAAGAGTGGCTTCCTTATTGTCACCTCCCAACAGAGGACAATATTTCAGGCTCCCTCCCCCTAGCAGTGGTATCTAGCTAAACATCTGCTCATCATTCCACTTACCTTTTCTCCCCTTACCTAATCTGAAAGCTATCCTCCATTCTCTTTTCTAAGACTTTCTTACTTCGTGACACCTACCAGAAATTGTTCTAGATCAATTGTTCTCAAACCTTAGCCAGCATCAGGATGGTCATCAGGATCATCAAGAGTATCTTTTTAAAACATTTTTATCTACTTATTTGAGAGAGAGAGTGCATACAAGCAGTGGGGAGAAGTAAAGGGAGAGGGAGCAGGGAACCAGATGACAATGATGAGGGACTCCATCCTAGGACACTGGGATCATGACCTAAGTCCATGGCAGATACTTAACCTGCTGAGCCACCCAGAAGCCCAACAGTATCTTTTGAAAACACAGATGCTAGGCAAAAAAGCTGGAATTTTTTATTTCATGGGTAGAAGATGTGGCCCCCAAATTTGCATTTCTATCCAGTTCCCAGGTGATACTAATGCTGTTTGTCCTTAGGTTCCTAATATTTCATTCATTAATTAAGTAAAAAAATATTTGCTGACCACACACTGTATGTCAGACAGTGCATTTTGCATAGGATTTACTCTCCTTAGGGCAGTCCCCACCTAGAAGCCATCAAGGGCAAATTCAGGTGCTGAGGGATTTTGGAATGGCTCTATTCAAGACAATCTTCCACTAATGCTATTAGCAAACATTTACTTCAGGACATTGCCAAGGAAACCTTCTAATATAAACTAAATCTAAACTTCTAAACATACTAATCTAGGCTAAATTATTTAAATTCTGAATTAGTGAAGTAACGATTGATGAGCTTTTTTTTTTTTTTAAGATTTTATTTTTTTTTTTTTTTATTTGTTAGAGAGAGAGAGAGAGAGAGCACAGGCAGACAGAGAGGCAGGCAGAGGCAGAGGGAGAAGCAGGCTCCCAGCCAAGCAAGAAGCCCGATGTGGGACTCGATCCCAGGACGCTGGGATCATGACCTGAGCCGAAGGCAGCTGCTTAACCAACTGAGCCACCCAGGTGTCCCGATGAGCTTTTTTTTGACATCCAACTTAGCATTTCACAGTTATATAGGACATGATTAAAACTGAGTTTGGAAAGTAAACAAGTGGTGGAGAGGATGTGGAGAAAGGGGAACCCTCTTACACTGGTGGTGGGAATGCAAGTTGGTGCAGCCAATTTGGAAAACAGTGTGGAGATTCCTTAAGAAATTAAAATGAGAGCATCCCTCTGACCCCACAATTACACTACTGGGTGTTTACCCCAAAGATACAGATGTAGTGAAAAGAAGGGCCACCTGTACCAATGTTCATAGGAGCAATGGTCATAGTCGCCAAACCATGGAAAGAACCAAGATGCCCTTCAACAGATGAATAGATAAAGAAGATATGGTCCATATATACAATGGAGTATTATGCCTCCATCAGAAAGGATGAATACCCAACTTTTGTATTAACATGGATGGGACTGGAAGAGATTATGCTGAGTGAAATAAGCCAAGCAGAGAGAGTCAATTACCATATGGTTTCACTTACTTGTGGAGCATAAGGAGTATAACATGGAGGACATTGGGAGAAGGAGAGGAGAAGTGAATTGGGGGAAATTGGAGGGGGAGACAAACCATGAGAGAATGTGGACTCTGAGAAATAAACTGAGGGTTTTGGAGGGGAGGGGGTGGGAAGTTGGGTGATCCTGGTAGTGGGTATTATGGAAGGCACATATTGCATGGAGTACTGGGTATGGTGCATAAACAATAAATTTTGGAACACTGAAAAAAATAAAATTAAATTTAAAAAACTGAGTTTGAAATATTGGTTAGATCCTATTTTGCTTATTTTTTTTAAAGTCGTGAAGAAAATTTTTGAAACAATTGGACATTTGATGATACTTTTATCATACATTAATTTTCATTAAGTTTTAGTTATTTTGGAGAACTTCCTTATTCTTTGGTGACACACGTTTAAATATGTAGGAATGTTGTGGCAAGATGCCTAATATCTACTTTAAATGTTTCAGAAAAATTATATATGAGAGATATCAGCAAACATGGCAATATGTTGACATTTGTTGAATCCAAGTGAAGAGCATATAAGTGTTGATTGTATTTTTTTAACTTTTCTGTGGGTTTGAAAATTTTAATAATGCAAAATTTTGGGAAAAAGCAAGTTTGGAGGACTTACAATAATTCGTCAAATATTCATCTTCCATACCGGTAAGATTTTCATTACCCGGTAAATATTATTCTACTTGACACCATGATACAATAGCTTCACAAGTCTTTGAAGTATTCTTTGAAAGATCACAGAAGAAAGGATTAGAAGAGTGAAATGTGCTGAAGCACTAAGTGGGATCAAGACTATTTACACTACTTTTATTTATCTAGTAAACTAAAGTTTAATCTTAGTAATCTACCACTGTCTCACAACAAAAGCTTAATAAATCAGCAGCTGGAGGAAAGAAAGGAAATCACTAATAAATGTAAAAATAATAGCTACTCTTTCTGAATAAAATAAATCTCATTATTGTACACAATTTTGTAAAATTTTCTAATTCCATTATCAAATACAATTACATTGACAGAATGTAACTTAATGTACATTTTAAGAGATAATAGGCATTCTATTTTATTTCTCATAAAGAAAGCTGCCACTGTGATTATTGGTTGCAGACTATCTTACAGATTTGGTCTTTTTTCTATCTAAAACGTTCAAACCATAGAGACTGCGGGTCTGTTCTTTTTCAATTATCCTCCTTATCACATTCATTAGTGTGCTTCACTCTGATTGAGTTATGACTTCTCCTTGCTGGTTGTGGAGTCATTTATTTGAGTTAGTTTCCTTAAGATCCTTCTGGGCTTGTTATTTTCCTGATTACATTTTTCACTGCCTTTGTCAGGGCCTGTTACAGCATGCTGAAAGGCAGCAGTTGTAGCACAGATACAGTCAAGGCCTGGAAGCACAGATTAAAAACTCCACTCTAACCTTCACATTCAGCAACATATAGAAAAACCTCCATGCCAGATGAAAGAACCCTTTCTGCTCTCTTACCAATCAGTACAATCTCCTCTACCAGAGAAGCCAAGAAATAATTTTTAGATTATAAGACATTTATGCATTCAAAATATTTATTAGGTGTCTTCTGTGGGTTGATATATACTATCACCTTATATACTAAGGTGCAAGAAATACAGGGAATAAGACATGGTCTAAAAGCTTAAAGTCTAAAATCAGAGGGGAAAAGTTATATAAAAATATGTTATATATTTGTTGGAGTTATTCATTGTGATGAGATCTTAGAGTCAGAGACAACTCTTTTTATCCTGGAGGGTTTATTTGTTGTGGGTTTTCTAGTCCTCTTCATCATAAAATTCCTACCTCTGAAGTGAGATGAATAGTAGACCTAGTGGGATCAGGAACACTGTAGTTGCTAAGTAAAACCTTGCCTCCTTCCTGTGTGCCCAGTGGTTGCTATGGAATCTAGCAGAGACCATCCTTACATTGGTTTCAGTGACAGGTAAGGAGGTACAAAATTTCCTCTCCAAACATAGCTGCAAGTCTCTAAGCAAACATGAGTCAAATGTCAAAAACACCACAATTGATTCTCATTGTCAGCTGGAAGAGATACCTCATCTTAACTATAAGTCATAGAAACATAGCCAAGTCTTAGGTATAGAGCTGAAAGGGACCTAAGTGAAATCATGAATGTAAAGGGATTAAGTCAGAGAATCTGGTAAGATGGTGAATATTACTCACATCCAAGTAAATAAACTGGAGAGGGATCCATAGACTGGCAGAACAAACTCCAGAACTAAGTGTTAAGAAGCCACATCAGAGAGGTTAAGAAGGGCAGAAACAGTGGTAGGGAGCTGCCCCCAGGTGGGAGGGAGCTGTGGATACTGAGAGAGGAAAGCACCCAGGAGCCCACAAGAGGAAAATGAATCCCCATAAAGTCTGGTCTTCAAGATCAGAGGGGCTGGTCTTTGCTTTAGAGAGACATCAGCCTGAGGTAACACAGAAGCAGCAGTTTGCATAACCCCTGGGGCAAATAAGAGGGAGATCTATTTATACTGATTTAGGAGCATGTTGGGGGATTTTTACTGGAACAAAGAAGCTGGCAGTCCCCATCTTCCTCCCCCACCTCCCAGCATAAATGTAGGGTCACCTGCGGGAGGTGGTGTTGCACAGACACTCGCTATCTAACCAGCTAGCAGTGCACCCGCCTATAAGTTATGGACTTATGGTGGACTTGCCCACTCCAAGCCTGCCAGCCTTGGCCCAGTACAAATTTTGTTAACACAACATGTGCTCCACCCAGCTGCCACACACGGAAATCACCCACCTCCAGCCACTGCTGCAACTACCCAAATGCCCCATGCAAAGATGCCACTTGACCTGGCCACCCTCATTGTGTGGTGTTGTGCCCCCAATCACCATCGCTTCTCTGAGGATCCAGCCTAGGACTAGTGGCTCAGTGTAAATTTTGTTAACACCATGGGCACATCCTGCCCAGCCTCCACACACAGATGCCACATGACCCAGCTACTCTCACTGCAGAGGCAAGCCATCACATTGACACCACCATGCTATGGGGGATCTGGCCTAGAAGTAGTGGCTCAGTGCAGATTTTGCCAATACCATCACCCTTCCTCCAGCCCTCCTGCAATCATGCCCTCTCAGAGAAAGCCTGACAGGGTGTCACTAACATCACAGAGAGCAAGCACAGCTAACAAGAGGCAGAGAGTCAGTGCAGATGTTTGACATTAAAGGAAAAGCTACTCAGACACAATAGCAGGACACAAGCAACACACTGAAGTGCCAGGTTCTAGTAAATAGGAAACACTGCACTGCAGGGCACTGCAGAAGCTCTTCTTCATGAAGCCCCTTTTCAGGAGCAGAAGACATAACTGACTTTCCTCACACACAGACATAGATAGGTAGACAAAATGAGGAGACAGAGAAACATATCCCAAATGAAAGAACAAGACAAAATCACAGCAGGACAAAATCACAGGCAAAAGAGAAATAGGTAATATGCCCAATAAGGAACTTAAAGTAATGATCATAAAGATACTCTCTGAACTTCAGGAAAGGATGGAGGGCATCACTAAGGCCCTTGACAAAGAGATAAAAAATAACAAAGAGGAAGAACTCAGTATATGAAATTAAAAATATAACAGATGTAATATGTAGTGAGCTATAGGAAGCAGAGGAATGTATAAGTGACCTAGAGAATAGAGTAATGGAAATCAATCAAGTTGAACAGGTGAGAGACAACAAATATTCCATAATAAAAGTAGACTTAGAGAACTCATTGACTCCATCAGGCATAATAACATTCACATTATAAGGATCCCAAAATGAGAAGAGAATGAAAAAATGACAGAAAATGTATTTGAAGAAATAACAGCTGAAAAATTCCTGAATCTGGGGGGGGAAACAGAGATCCACATTCAAGAGGCACAGAGATTCTCCAACAATGCTACCCAAGGAGATCCACACTAAGATGCATAGTAATTAAAATGGCAAAAAAATAGTGATAAAGAATTTTAAAGTTTGCAAAATAAGACAGTTACATGCAAAGGAAACTCCATAAGGCTATCAGTGGAGTTTTTGGCAGAAACTTTGCAGACCAAAAGAGAATTGTATAATATAGTCAGAGTGCTGAGCAAGAAAAATTTGCAGTCAAGACTACTCTATCCAGCAAGGCTATCATTCAGCATAGAAGGAGAGATAAAGAGTTTCCCAGACAAACAAAAATTAAAAGATTTTGTGAACACTATACCAACCTTATGAGAAGTGTTAAGGGGGACTCTGTGAGTGGAAAACAAAAACCTTAAGAGTAAAAAAAAATAGGAAGCATAAAAGCAAAAAAAAAAAAAAAAGAAGAAGAAGAAGAAAAGAAAAAAGTCAAGTATATCTATAAAAATCAGGCAAGAGAAGCACAAAATAAAAGGATTTAAAAATATGATACTAAATATCTGAAATGTGGAGGGGAGAGGAGTAAAGAATGAATTAAAAATTAAATGACCATCCGTGTAATATAGGTTGCTATATACAGATGTTATATATAAACTGAACAGTAACCACAAATCAAAAAACAGTAATAGATCAACAAAGAATAAAGAAAAAAAGAATCAAAGTATATGGCTAAAGAAAACCAGTAAATCATTAAAGAGAAAAAGAGAAGGATGAGAGAACTATAAAAACAACCACAATGAGTAAAAAATATAGCAATACATATCTATCAGTAATTGCTTTGAATGTAAATGGACTAAATGCTCTAGTCCAAAGATAGTGGGACAGAGTATATAAAAAATAATACTCATCTATATGCTGCTTACAAGAGACTCATTTCAGACCTAAAGACATCTGTAGTTTGAAAGTGAGGGGATGGAGAAACATTCATAATGCAAATGGATGTCAAAAGAAAGCTAGAGTAGCAATTGGACAAAATAGAATTTAAAACAAATTCTATAAAAAGAGACAAAGAAGGATGGTATGAAATAGTAAAAGAGGCAATTCAACAAGAATATGTAACAACTGTAAATATTTGTGCACTCAACACTGAAGCACCTAAATAGATAAAATAGTTAATAGCAAACATAAAGGAATTAATAGTAATACAAGAATAGTAGGGAACTTTATTATTTTAAGATTTCTTTCTTTCTTTCTTTTTGTTTTGTTTTGTTTTGTTTTTTAGATATACAGAGAGATAGGGAGAGAGAACACACATGCAGGGGAGGGGCAGACGAAGAGAGAGAATCTCAAGCAGACTCCATGCTGAGCACTGTGCCTGAAGCAGGGCTCATTTCAGGACCCTGAGATCATGAACTGAGCCAAAATCAAGAGTCAGATGCTCAACCAAATGAGCCACTCAGTTGCCCCAATAATAGTAGGGAAACATAACACCCCACTTACAATGATGGACAGATAACCAAACAGAAAATCATTCTTTTAAAGCCATGTTTTAAAGGAAACACTAGACCAGATGGATTTAACAGATATATTTGGAATATTCTATCCTAAAACACCAGAATACACATTCTTTTTAAGGGTATATGGAACATTCTCCAGAATAGATCACACATTAAGCTACAAAACAAGTCTCAACAAATTTAAAAGCATAAAAGCCATACCATGCATCTTTTCTGACTACAGTGCTATGAAACTAGAAATCAACCACAAGAAAACATCAGGAAAGAGCACAAATACATGGAGGTTAAATAACATGCTACTAAATAATGAACGGGCCAATCAAAAAATCCAAAAGTACATGGAAACAAATGAAAACGAAAACACAATGGTCCAGGCACGCCTGGGTGGCTCAGTTGGTTAAGCAGCTGCCTTCGGCTCAGGTCATGATCCCAGCATCCTGGGATTGAGTCCCACATCGGGCTCCTTGCTTGGCAGGGAGCCTGCTTCTCCCTCTGCCTGCCATTCTGTCTGCCTGTGCTCACTCCCGCTCTCTCTCTGACAAATAAATAAATAAAATCTTAAAAAAGAAAACACAATGGTCCAAAACTTTGGGAGGCAGCAATAGGGCTTCTAAGAGGGAAGTATATAGCATTATAGGCAACATCAAGAGAAAAAAAAACAACCTCGAACAATCTAACCTTACTCCTAAAGGAGCTGGAAAAATAACAACAAACCAAACTCAAAGCCAGCAGAAGGAAGGGAATAATAAAGATTAGAGCAGAAATAAATGGAATATAACTACAACAACAACAACAAAAAATAAAAACACAGTAGAACAGATCAAGGAAACCAAGAGCTGGTTCTTTGAGAAGAGCAACAATATTGATAAGCCTCGAGCCAGCCTCACCAAAAGAAATAGAGAAAGAAATCAAATAAACAAAACCACAAATGAAAGAAGAGAAATAGCAATCAACACCACAGAAATACAAACAATTGTAAGATAATATTATGAAAAACTATACCAAAAAATTAGACAACCTAAACTAAAAAACTAAATAAATTCCTAAAACATATAACATACTAAAACTGAAGGAAGAAAAAGAAAATTTGAACAGATTATCAGCAAGGAGAGTGACTCAGTAATCAAAAGCTCCCAACAAACAAAACTCCACAACCAGTTGGCTTCACAGGTGAAGTCTATCAACCTTTAAAGAAGAATAAATACCTATTCTAAAACTATTCAAAAAAATAGAAGAAGAAAAACTTCCAAATTCATTCCATGAAGCCAGCATTACCCTGACACCGAAACCAGATAAAGACACCACACAAAAGAAAGAGAATTATAGGCCAATATCTCTGATGAACATAGATTTAAAAGTCCTCAGCAAAATACTAACAAACAGACAAACTGTACATTAAAAAAATAATTCACCATGATCAAGTGGGATTTATTCTCAGGATGTAAGTGTGGTTTAAAGTGATAGATCACATCAATTAGAGAAAGGATAAAAAATTTATCATTTCAATAGACACAGAAAAAGCATTTGACAAAGTACAACATCCATTCATGATAAAAGCCCTCAACAAAATAGATTTAGAGGAAACATACCTCAACATAATAATAAAGGCCACACATGAAAAACCCATAGTGCACACCATACTCAATGGGAAAAAACTGAGAGCTTTCCCTCTAAAGATAGGAACAAGCAAGGATGTCCACTCTCACCACTTTTATTCAACATGGTACTGGAAGTTCTAGCTACAGACAACAAAGAGATATAAAAGGCACCCAAATCATAAAGGAAGAAGTAAAACTTTCACTAATCATGGATGACATGACACTATATATTGAAAACCCGAAAGACTCCACCAAAAAACCACTGACCTGGGGTGCCTGGGTGGCTCAGTGGGTTAGGCCTTTGCCTTCAGCTCCGGTCGTGATCTCGGAGTCCTGGAATCGAGTCCTGCATTGCGCTCTCTGCTTGGTGGGGAGCCTGCTTCCTATTCTCTCTCTGCCTTCCTCTCTATTTGTGATCTCTCTCTGTCAAATAAATAAATAAATCTCTGGAAAAAAACAAAAAAACACTAACCTACTAAATGAATTCAGTAAGATTATAGAATACAAAATCACTATACAGAAATCCATTGCATTTTTATATACCAATAATGAAGCAGCAGAAAGAGAAATTAAGAAAGCAATCCCATTGACAATTATAGTTAAGCCTCTGACTCTTAATCTCAGGGGTTGGGTTCTATGCTGGGCATGGGGCTTACTTAAAAAAAAGAAAGTTAAAAAAATAGAACTACCTATGATCTAGTACTCACTACTGAGCATTTATCCAAAAAAATTAAAAAAAAACACCACTAATTCAGAGGGATACATGCACTCCTAAATTTATAGCAGAATTATTTATAATAACCAAATACAGAAGCAACCCAATTGTCCATTGATAGGTGGATAGATATGCATTTCTTTATCCATTTCTCTCTCTCTCTCCATACATACAAAAATGGATATGTGGCTATATCCATATTATGGGTATATGTATATATCCATAACATATTATATATATATGGATATGTGTATATAATATGTGTATATGTGTATAATATTCCATTATATATGGATATGTGTATATCCATATATAATGGAATATTATTCAACCATAAAAAAGAATGAAAACTTGCCTTTTCAAAGGACATGAATGGGGCGCCTGCGTGGCTCAGCGGGTTAAAGCCTCTGCCTTCGGCTCGGGTCATGATCCCAGGGTCCTGGGATGGAGCCTCACATCGGGCTCTCTGCTCAGCAGGGAGTCTTCTTCCTCCTCTCTCTGCCTGCTTCTCTGCCTACTTGTGATCTCTGTCAAATGAATAAATAAAATCTTAAAAAAAAAAAAGGACATGAATGGAGCCAAAGAATATAATGCTAAGCAAAATAAGTCATTCAGAAAAAGAAAAATGCCATACGATCTCACTTATATATGGAATTTATGAAACAAAAAACATGAGCAAATGAAAACAAAGAAGAGGGACAGAGACAAATCAAGAAACAGACTCTTAACCATAGAGAACAAACTGATAGTTACCAGAGGGGACAGGTAGGTGGGAGGTTGGGTGAAATAGGTGACAGGGATTAAGAAGTGCATTTGTTGTGGTGAACACTGGGTGACATATGGAATTGTTGAATCAGTATAATGTACACCTAAAACTAATATTATATTGTGTGTTAACTCTATTGGAATTAATTTTTCTTTAAAAAGGAGATTAAATCAGTGTCTGGCATATTGCAAGTACTTAATAAATAATATCCGTTATCACTATTATCCCTGATTTTATACCCTGGGAAGCCAGAAAGCCTGAAAGGTAAATCTCCCTAAATCATCTAAGAAATGGCCTTTATGTTACCATTTGATTAATGTCTCTAATATAACTCATGAGACTGAAAATTTAATTAGAACAGGAATGAGGTAAGTTTTTGCTTACACTTGTGATCTCAGCATCTACAACGGCACAGTTATATAATAGATAAATATTTGTTCAACACATTTGTTTCTTTTTTTCAAACCGAAATTTAGTTAGATATATCTGGATTAAAATTCCAACTCCAGTACTTTCTAGTTGTGTAAACTTAGACAAGTAAATCACTTTGAGTCATAATTTTCCCACTTGTTGGAAATGGGACTAATGGTATTTAACACTTACTTCACAGTGTTGTGGAGAAGCTTAGATGAGGCAAACACCCTCTGCATCACACCCAACACAGGAGGTGCTCATTACATTTCAGTCTCCTTATCTTTTGCTGTCCGCGCAATAATTTTGTCAGTGTTAGCAAACATCATGGTTTGCCACAAGAGGGCAATACTAAATGAAAACAGAAACTTATGCCAAAAAACAAAAATCAAAAACCCCATACCCACAAAAACAACAACCACAACAAAACACCACCACCATCAACAACAAAAACCCAAGACCAAAAACTTTCCAAAATTACATTAATTTATTCCTCTCTCTCTTTCTATCTTTGTTTTCTACCCCATAAATGTAGTTTTTTGATGAGGGTTTCATGTTTAGAATTCTATTCTTTTCCTCAATTGTGTTCTTTAGAAATCAAAGGACTTTAAAAATCATACCGTCACAAGGAGCAAATTCCAGCCTCTGCAATTATTCTTGCTCTCTTAGTTGGTGGTCTTGACTTGCTGTTTCCATGACCCTTTTACTAAGTTAACCTCGACACTCCTGGGTGTTAGTGCTGCACTTCTTTCCTCTAGACAGCATCTCTTAGTTATATTAAGTTTACCTCAAACTTAACATATCTACTTTATTATTTGTAAACAAAAAGACAATGCTCCTGTGTTATATAAGCTCAAATCCTATTAGAGTTATGTTATATTCCTGCCTTCCCCATACAGTCATACAATGTGTTCCCGAATAAATTTAATCTGCTTACTGTCTCTTCCCCATTCTCATTTCTACCTACATGGTCCAAATCCCCTCTTCTCAATTCTCAATTCTCAACCATCTACCTTTGGTCTTCCAACCATTTCTCATTAGTCCATTTATCAAATAATAAGTGCTTGGAATCAATACACCTACACAAGGTGGTCTATGTTCTGTGTTCTTCCTAAGAAAGACTCCCACTTCTTTCCCTGGGACTAAATGTTTGTTTTCCAACCCAGGCTACATTTAACATTTGTTAAATGTTTCATGACAAAAGTGGAAAGCAGAAAGGGAGCATTATGTTTGAGAGGGACTCTGCAATTTATAAAAGCATTTTTTTTAGCTGCAAAAGGGCAACGTTAGCAGGTCACATAGGCTGCTGTCACTAATGATATGATATGTACACTTGCCTGTCAGATAATGCAAGGTCATATGCCAACCAATCTGACAAGAAACAGCAATGTTAGGAGCATTGTGTGCGCCAAAAAACCAAAACCAAAA
>ML093507.1:52061-63757 GCA_003697995.1 Taxidea taxus jeffersonii
TAATGATGTGAAAAGATAAAATCCCTACCTGCTGAGATGAAGCGAGGTGTATGATGTAGGCATTGTGACATAGCATTAGATAACCCTTGACCTACAGCTGATATGTCAGAAGGAGGATCATCTGCTTCTGTACTGCAGTTGACCACGGGTAACTGAAACCCTGGAAAGCTAAACTACAAATAAAAGGTGACTATTGTAATAATAACC
The DNA here is from genome assembly GCA_003697995.1 of Taxidea taxus jeffersonii. NCBI lineage: Eukaryota > Metazoa > Chordata > Mammalia > Carnivora > Mustelidae > Taxidea > Taxidea taxus. The sequence goes on from ML093507.1 coordinate 52,269, forward strand.
CAACAGCAACACTTACTGAGTACATATCAAACACCAGGTTTCAGTGCCAGACAGGATTGAGGTGAAGGGAAAAGTTTTAAGCAGATTTACAAATATTATATATCAGCTTACTACCTCCAACTCACTATTTTCTCTTTAAAATAAAGCCCCACATATCCCATTTATTTCAGAATTAAGAAAACAAACAGAGACACACCTCTGTGCCGGTAACCATGCCAAAGAGTGTGTTAGCCAATAATATTTATGAAACTCACCATCCAGCTAGCTGACAGGCCCACATATTATGAAGTGGAAGCTTTAAAAGAGGGTACATACATTTCATTCCAATAGAATTTTCAATGAAAAAAACCTTGCCGGTATAGACACTCTTTTATTTAGAAAGTCTATTCTCTTAGAAAGAATCTGGTTCAATTATAATGGTGGGGAAAACAATACATAAAAACAACAGTTCAAAACTGATGGTAAATTCACCTCAAAGCCAAACCATTTCTTTGCTTGGTTAATGTGGCATAAGACAAAGCCTGACTAGCAGGTATAATTAAAGTATGAATCACAGGGATAAGTCATGAGTAACCCCGAGAGCACCTATAGGAAAATAAGTCCATTATAACATACTAGACTTTAGAGACTAAAGGATGAGGGATAGGAGGAAAAATTCTAATTCCATGTAAATGTAATTATGGGCCTGATTGGAAACACTGATAATGGCACTGGTGCATTATTGGCCCAGCATCTCTGTAGCCTCTGTAACACAGCATATTTCACTTCATGTATTATAGGTACTCATTTTTGATTTTTTTTTTATTATGAAATTTGCTTTAGGTCAGGTACTAGGCTTTGCTTTGTTTATTTCTTCATATGAATTATTTCTCTACTCAGATCCTAATAATGTAGACAGTAGGCATAAAACATACAATCATACACCTGAATAGTTAATGATAACCCATATCTTAGAGTCTAGAATAATTCTGTCCTGACGTAAGAATTAAAAAAAAAAGAAAATTGACAACCAATATATATAAATGCTACTTATCAAAGACTGTTGATACATTTTTAAAGAATTAATCACAGGATTTTTATTTAATGAAAAACAGGAAAAGATTGTTATATTTTATCTTATTTCATATCTCAGCAGTTGGCATTGGATTTAGCTGCTAGGAACAACAATATGGCAAAAGTTGAAAGGAAAGTATTTGTTTGGCCTGACTTCTTTTTTGCTTTCAGGCTGTGTGATGAATAGATATGAAATCACCTCAGGTGAAAAACAGCCCCACTGCTGCTTGGGTCACTCCCTTGACTGAAAAATAGCATTATTGTCCCACATCCCACCTCACCTACCCAAATGAGGACTATTTAACTGACAGACATAGGTTAGACACTGGAGTTAAAATGACTCTAATAATGATTAGGGATTCTGCAGTATTTAGAGGTATAATGATACAAATACAAATGGAAGGTTTTTAAGTCCAATTTCCTTGGCTCAGAAGAATTTAAATCAAAGCTATCAAATATATTAACATCTTATCTTAGTTCAAGATTTATGTGCTATTTTTAATGTTCATGTGTACTCTTTTAAAAAATTTTTTGAAACTAAAGTCTTGACAGTCTCTGAAACTTAATTCAGAAAAATGTAAAGCACATTAATGGAATTTTTCCCATGATCTGTGGAAGAGTTTTTTTTTTTTTCTTTTTTTTAACAGATGGTTCAAATGGACAAAGCAATGAAAACACATAAATTAAAAGCAGATCCTTAAGGAAAATAACTGAGTTCTCAAAAATACTATATAGATGATGGCAGGACTAGACGTAAGGCAGCGCTCTCTTTTACTGTCAAGGTTTGGAGAGAACAGAAATTTATTAGGTGATTGCCTTTCAGAGAAGGAGTAACTGACTCTTGGTAGGAATTAACTTTTCATTTGGAACTCCAGCCAATTTCAACAATTTGAAAATCCTCATGCTTATAGGATAAGTCTATCCAGGTGCCAGTAAAATATACAGTATTATGCTCTAGGTATTCTTCTAGAAGTAGGAACACCTAAGTGCCCGGTGCGTAGTTAGGGGGGTGGGGATGCCTTAAAATCTTCCCATTTCACAGCTACTTGGAAAAACAACAACATCCCAAGGCCTATGAAAACTTTCCATTTTCAGTATAGAAACTCTGACTTTCTTGGATCAAGGAATTGAACTGTGGGAAAGAGGCAGGTAAACTCTTCAACCCGGAATTTGTATGCATTCAGTGGAGACATGAAATAAAAGATCTAAACTAACGCTGGGAAGTAGCATCTTCCAACCAAGCTTCAAAATGATTTCTCAAACTTTAAGGAAAATTAACGTTGGTTTCTCTCCGAGGCAAATTTTAGGGAGTGGGTGGTGAGGAGGGCGGATAGGGGAGGCACGTAGGTAGTTGAGATCTTTTTGGGGGCGTGGAAGACCCCAAAGTGTCGCCGAGGGCTAGTCAGATCCAGGTGCTGGGGAAGACGCAGAGTTGACGCCCCAGGCGAAGGCTGGAGCGCTACTGCGCCGCAGCCTCGCGCAGCCCTGGAGCCTAGTGCGGGAGGGTGGGTGGCGGTGGGAGGGTGACTGGGAGAAGGGGCGGGGTGGCGTAGGGTGGGAGTGCGACGGCAGGAGGAGGGTCTCCCAGCCCAGGCCCAGTTTCCAAGCTCTCTGGGCCTGCGTCCGCCTAGGGGGAGGGCTTCCCCCGCCCGGCCGGAGTGGCTCAAAGCACTCAGGACTGTCAAGAGAGTCGGAGAGTGGAGGTGCCGGAAGTGTCTGCGCGCGGTGAGCTAACTTTCCTGCTTCGGCGGCGGCCCGGAGCGACCACCGCCTCTCGCAGCGACGATGCGCCCTGATGACAACGACCTGAGCGGACTCGCGCCTCGGCCTACCGCCAGAGCCTGCACACTCCTTGCCGCAGAAGAGGACTGAGCCCAGAGGCGTCCGTGCGCGGGGGGAGCCCTGTGCTGGCAACGCGGCGCTCGGGGCCCATTTCCTTTGCCCGGTACTCTGGCGTTTTGGCTGGTTCCCTGCGATCGCGCGTAGTCAGCGCCGGCGCGGTCGCCGGCTGTTCCCGCCCTCACCTCCGCCCCAGCCGCGTTCCCGGTGGCCGCTGGTAGCGTCTGTGCCATGGGGCTGCCTACTCTGGAGTTCAGCGATTCCTACTTGGACAGCCCGGATTTCAGGGAGCGCCTGCAGTGTCACGAGATTGAACTGGAGCGAACCAACAAGTTCATCAAAGAGCTCATTAAGGACGGCTCTCTGCTAATTGGGGCGCTGAGGAGTAAGTGGAGCTGGCAGGGGCGGGTGGAGAGGGCGCAGGGATGCGGCGACTTCTCGCGGGGTGCAGGTCTGAAGGGTGGGTGGGATGGAGGACTCGGGGCTTCTTTTGTTTGAATGGGTTTGGGACAAAAGCTGAAGAGCTCCCCTGCTGGTGGCCACCAAGTTTGTGCTTAGGTGTTTTTTACTTTAATGTCTACAGAAAAGGGGAAGTTATCCACTGGACCCAGGAGTAGATCCTGAGGAAAGTTGTTCAAAGTCATCTTTTTTTTTTTTTTTCTTATAAAGCTCCTGAAAAATGTTGGAGACTATTGGTCATTTTTTGTTGGTTGGTTTGTTTGTAATTTTATTGTGCCTAGTTTGAACACTTAAAAAAAAAGGTCCTTAAGGAGGGATTCAAGAATTTGGCTTAAGGATAAAATGAAGCTAGTTTGTTTAGTGATACTCAAAGAAAATAATTAATTTCTTATATGTAGCAGTGGCTCTTCACTGGGCACAATACATCATTGAATTGGCTTTTTAAAAATTGTACATTTGCAATTTTGCCATTTAGTAGGATTTTGGAGATGATAGAGGATAGTACGGCACCAGTGGATGCAATCTCTTTACAGGCCTTTTGGTGCGTCTTAATTTTTGTTTTGTATTGTAAGTCTAATGTTGGTCCAGTGACAGGGAATGAGGGTTCAGTGGTTAAAGGCCAATCAGAATTTCTGATGATTAAGTAAAGACTATCCTTAGGGATTTTTTCCCACTTCCTTTCCCAAACCGATTTTCTTACTCCCTCCTGAATCTGCTGGATCTTCACTTTCAAGTACTAAGACCTAGGAGGGTCTTAGTAAATAAAAGAAACTCGAGTTTCTCTTTAAGAAAATGGAGTGATCTGCCTTTGGCTAGGCAGATCATAATCCCAGAGTCCTGGGATGTAGTCTGGCATGGGGCTCCTTGCTCAGTTGGAAGCCTGCTTCTCTCTCTGCTCCTCCCCCACCCCGGATCGTTCTCTATCTCTGACAAATAAATAAATAAAATCTTTAAAAAAAAGAAGGAAAATGGAGTGATTTAACTGATAAGGTTTAACTTGTTACCTTTCCCAGACGTATTTCCATCTTTTTGGAGGCTTCTGAAGGTTTTAGCTACTGAAAGGAAGCCCTGGACTCTCTGGCCTCTAATGGCTGGGTGAGTGAGGTATTTTCATTTCAGGGAGAGCCTTGGAGCATCTAGAAATCCCCAGGGCAAATTTAATAGAACTATCATGGAGTGTATCAGTTGGAAGGTCAGTAACAACATAATGGGGATGTATGTGCCTGAAACTGAGACATTAGCATCTGATCTGTATTTTGAAGCATGTATTAATAATGGTAAGGATGAAGCTTATAAAAATGTCTTAGAATTAGTGTGCTCCCAAATCTTTTTTTGACCATCCCCAATGCTAAAACATTTACTTATTATTTGTGTTACTTAAGTAGGATAAAGTATGTTTTATGCCTATATTCACATTAATTTCTGAATTTGAGGGTAGTATTGATAACAGTATTTACTGATTTGTGAAAAAATAATTTATCTGCAGTTCTTTTCATTCTGTGCATACACAAATGTGAACTCTCCTTCATTCTGGTTTGCAATTTCTGGTTGAGATCTCAGGACTGGCCTCCTTGCATTTTAGCCTCTTCCAAAAGAGTTTCCCTGTCTCAGAGTGCTAAATGCCAAGCTGCCTCTTGTGGAGCTGCCAGCCAGTCCACAAGTGACATTTTCTTCTCATTTGGCTGGGGGAGATAATTTTAGTGTTTCGAAAGTTGAAAACACTTTCATAGCTGTGATAAAAGCCCTGCAGTGCATATTATTATACTAGTGAGATTATGCACTTTATTATGATTTTTGAATCTAGTCTTGCAAAAATCAGGTGATTCCCATCCAGATAAGTTTGTTCTTGCATATGTAAAGTGAAGAAATCTTTAAAGTGTAAGTTCCTTGAACCTATGGAACCTGTCTCATTAATTTGGTCTTATGCACTTAAATATACAACATGCTGTCTCTCTAGGATTCTTAGGTTTGTGATGAGAATGCATGATTTTAATGTTTGATTATTATTTATCTCACTATGGAAGGAAAATGGTTTGTTCCTTATTCAAAGAATTCCTAACATCAGTTGCCAAATAAATTTTGCAGCAGAGGAACTCTTGAAGTCACATGATGGCACTGCTTTTTTCCCACCAAGCCACCTTCTGTCCCTCGGGGAGGATACACTGAGGTTAGGCTGCAAGTGGTTAAGTGTGGGTCCTCTGAAGTTGCTCAGTTAGGATGAGTGTGCCTAGAGGACTTTGAAGCCTGCTTTTAGTTCTATCCCAGATCCACCAAGAAGCCCTCCTTTCCCCAGTTCTGTCCCTTGTTGTTCTTTTCTGCCAGAGGAAGACTTCACCTTCCCTAACTTTATGCCTTTCCGTTCTTCTGTACTTACTGTTTCAGTAAGTGTACCCATTATCCAGTTCAGTTTAAATTTTTGCACTTTGCTGTTATTTTCATTAATAATTAATGGTTTCTTAATGTAGCCTTCCTGAAAGGACAATCATCATGCATCTTGTATTATTTCCATCCTAGTTCATAGCTTTTCTGGTGCGAATTTTGGCATGCACTCTTGGCTAATACATGCATGACTATTTCAATAGGAGTCACAAATGCTCTTTGATTTTTACTTCAGGTTGTCAGTATTATGAGAATTAATAAAAGGGAAACCACACTGATGGCAGGCTGAGCATGCTAGGAAAGTCTGGTAGATACCACTCAATGTCAATTACAGGAAATTTTGTCAGTTACGGACTACTAATAGAAAAATCAATAAGAAAGAATCATCAATTAAAGCCCCAACAGGGAAAGATGTACATTGCATTTCCTACAAGAAATCAACTACCCCTGCAACTCATCTAATGAGAAACCATTATCACTCTCAACTCTTGCTTTTCTCCAATGGACTTTTATTCAGAACAACCCCTCTTAAGTTCTTCTTCTTTCATGAAATAACATTGCTCCTTATTTTTTGGACTTAGCTATGGTTTTGCTGTAGCTTGCTTGTCCAGGATTGCAATTCCCTTTTATTCCCAAATAAACCCATTTTGCTGTTAAAATTACTGGCAATCTTATTTTTAAGGTTTGGTTTCTTTAGTGGAAGGGTCCTTATCAATGAAAACCTTGAGTAGATAATTTCAATTTTAAATAATATAAGTAAGATACTTAACATTTTTTATAAAGACTTTTATTTATTTATTCGACAGACAGAGATTACAGGTAGGCAGAGAGGCAGAAAGAGAGAGAGGGGGAAGCAGGCTCCCCCCTGTGCAGAGAGCCCGATATGGGGCTCGATCTCAGGACCCTGAGATCATGACCTGAGCCGAAGGCAGAGGCTTAACCCATTGAGCCACCCAGGTGCCCCGATACTTAACATTTTTAAAATGAATTATTGCACATCCAATCTGAGAAAAATAGATGACAGCTCACTAAGTGTATAGACATAGACCCGAATTTAAATTCTGGTGCTGGCAAATGATGTGTGATAATTGGCAAATAACTTACCCTCTCTGGGTCCTACTTTTCCTATAAAATGAGGGAAGATTTATAAATGTCTTACCACTAGAATTATTTGTTTATTTTGTTACATGCTGTATAGACATTTGGTGAGCAGTATTTGAGAATATTTGATACTGGAGAAGCAGATTTTAGTTCATGCTGTGACTCATAGTCCTCCCCCTTTTTCATCAAATATTATTCTATGAACTTTGTTCCTTTAACTGGTGTCTTAAAATTTGAGTTGTGGAATCATATGCTGTTTTTGCTTATTGATTTTCTTTTATAAAGAAACACCTCAAAATGGCTTTCTCATATAATTCTTCCTTTACTTTCTCTTTTCTTTTTTTGTTTATACTTTTGAATATTTAAATAGAGCTTTGTCCTTGCAAAAATAGACTTCTCTGGGGCCCTGGGTGGCTCAGTCAGTTCACCATCTGCATTCGACTCAGGACTTGATCCTGGGCTACTGGGATGAAGCCTCAGGTGTCTGGCTCCCTGTTTGGTCTGCATATCTTTATCCCTCTGCCCCTACACTTCCTTGTGCTCTCTCTTTCTCTAAAAACTAAAATCTTAAAAATAAAATAAAAGGAATAGACTTCCCCCTCCTCCCAAAAACAGAAAAGAGAAAAAAGGAGTAGACAGAAATAGGATTGTAATCATTTAATTGAATTATTGGGTGGGAAGAGCATATCCACATTTTTTCTTTTACCCTGCCCTCTGGCATCTTGGTTCCTGCCATTTAGGATAATGTTTATCAAACCTGGGTGTCTAGGCTTCTTTTAGAGGGGAAAAAAAAGTTAATAGACTCTAATATAGATTCAATTATTTATTATTATTATTATTATGTTAGTTAAATATATGTAAGTATGAAACTAATTCTATTGTGTATTCATACAATCTTAAAAGCAAATCAGTTTATGAATTAAATACAAATAATACTGTAAAACCAATAAAAAAACTTGTCAACTACATTTAGTTAATCTAATGGATGACAATGATGTTACTGAAAGGAAATTTTCTCTCATATAAAGACTTTTGATAATATCTTGTGTATTGATGATTCATTTTCTCTTTGCTATTCCCAGTTGGAACTGCAGTTCTTTAAAACTGCTTGCCCAGATGATGGCCTCTCTATCACAAACTATGTATTTATTGGTCATATTGCCTCTGCTCCTGAGGCAGTAGTTCCTGGCACTAGTGTTCCATGACACAAATAAGAAGGGTGCCTATTTGAGTAATAGAGGTTGGTTGTTCCTAGGTTTAGATGTAGAATATGCAGTTAATTAAGAATTTAGGACAGGGGCACCTGGTGGCTCAGTGGGTTAAAGCCTTTGCCTTTGGCTCTGGTCATGATCTCAAGGTCCTGGGATGGAGCCCCGGGATTGGGCTCTCTGCTCAGCAGGGAGCCTGCTTCCTCCTCTCTCTCTGCCTATCTCTCTGCCTACTTGTAATCTCTGTCTGTCAAATAAATAAGTGAAATCTTAAAAAAAAAATAATTTAGGACATTAGCAAGAGAGAAGCACACAATTACTTGTGTCTACTGCCTTCAGTGTTCCCAGATCTCAGTTTGAAGTACTATGGTACACTTGTGATCTGGGGATTATAGTAAAGCAAAACCTGAGATGCAAAGGCTGCATTGAGATATTGTAAAAAGGGTGAAGGATCCCTGCCTTCCATTTGCTGTGTTTCTCAAACTCACCTTTAGCCTGGTTTCACTTGTTTTTTTCCCTTTAAGCCATTCTCTGTTTTGTGTGTATGTTCTGGACCCACTCTATTACTGGAGTTTTTGGTGACACAGGGAAGGAGTTAAATAAATGGAAAAGGATAATTTTAAGAAGTTTGAGACTTTGTGTAGTTATTGTGCTATTTATTTGGTCATCCTTCAGCTTTTTAGGGAAAATTGCTATTGTTTTAGGCCATTTTTTGTATTTAAATTTGCACTTAAGTTTTATTTAGTTTAAATGGAACCCATTGCAGAGTCTTGTTTACCCTGCAAGAGCTCCTTCATGGCTGCTTATCCCACTAAGGCTGTTCTGCATGTGCAGCTGGGCAGTCTAATCAAAGGTATGGATATGTAATTACTTCAACCACTCATTTGGTTCTTAAGTTGTTGGAATTAGAGTTAAATGAGCAGAAGTAACTGTATCTTTCAAAGGAACTGTAATTAATTTTAGGAACTGGTAGATTAGGAATGTAGTGCTTTAAGGTTCTGCTTCAGAGATGTTGCAAGTAAAAGCAGTTACACTTGTGTTAATTGAAATGACAGCCTTGGCACTTATCAAAGTGGAAGTAATTTGGGCTGGCTGAGTACTTCCATTTACTTCTCTTCTGATTCTCAATGTGAGCTCAATGGTACCTTCTTACACTGTCTTTATTTTCATTGGATTTCCTTTTTCAGCGGTTAGTAATTGAGGGGCTGTCCTGTTAGAGGCCAGGGAATGAGTTAGTGGGAGAACAGTTTAGCCAGAACCACTTTTTTAAAAATATTTGTTATAATTTTTAAAAAAAAATTTATTTAAACATATAACCCCACCACCCTCTCCCAACACCCCTCCCCCCACCCCTCTCAGTTTGTTGTATGACATTAAGAGTCTCTTTTGGTTTGTTTCCCTCCCGATCCCATCTTGTTTCATTTATTCTTTTCCTACCCCCTTAACCCCCACCCCCGTTGCATCTCCACTTCCTCATATCAGGGAGATCATATGATAGTTGTCTTTCTCCGATTGACTTATTTTGCTAAGCATAATACCTTCTAGTGCCATCCATGTCATCGCAAATGGCAAGATTTCATTTCTTTTGATGGCTGCATAGTATTCCCTTGTATATATATATACCACCTCTTCTTTATCCATTCATCTGTTGATGGACATCTAGGTTCTTTCCATAACTTGGCTATTGTGGACATTGCTGCTATAAACATTCGGGTGCACGTGCCCCTTCGGGTCACTACGTTTTATCTTTAGGGTAAATACCCAGTGGTGCAATTGCTGGATCATAAGGTGGCTCTATTTTCAACTTTTTGAGGAACCTCCATGCTGTTTTCCAGAGTGGTTGCACCAGCTTGCATTCCCACCAACAGTGTAGGAGGGTTCCCCTTTCTCCACATCCTCACCAGCATCTGTCATTTCCTGACTTGTTCATTTTAGCCATTCTGACTGGTATGAGGTGGTATCTCACTGTGGTTTTGATTTGTATTTCCCTGATGCTGAGTGATGTGGAGCACTTTTTCGTGTGTCTGTTGGCCATCTGGATGTCTTCTTTGCAGAAATATCTGTTCATGTCCTCTGCCCATTTCTTGATTGGGTTATTTGTTCTTTGGGTGTTGAGTTTGCTAAGCTCTTTATAGATTTTGGATACTAGCCCTTTATCTGATATGTCGTGTGCAAATGCTGCTATCTTTGACAGTTATGGTCAAGGTACTCTGAAAGTGAAGAAAACTCAGGTAACGACTAAAGTTTTAAGTCACTGAAAAGCTGCTTTAACAAACTTCCTTTGAATTACTAACTTAGTGTACAATGTTCATTGTGTTGATGATATGTAAGCATGACTCAAATCATAAAGAAGACAATAATACAGCTAACATTCAGTATTTGGTGTGAGTGCAGTTTTATTTAAGTAATATATACATAGAGAATGGCAAGTCTTTTATTTAGATTTATAAAGAGAAATATTAGTTTAAAAATTTTATATCATTAAGTCACATTTGGTAAATATGCAACAGTGGAATATTTAGTATGGAGAGTAAGGAAAGGCGAAGGAAAGGGGATTTATTTTGTTTTGAATCTTTTTCATGAAAACTGTTTCTTGCCAGAACTGTGATTGCCGCCTCTTCTGGCTCTAGCCATCCCCGCTGTCTAGAATGTAATTTCCACTCATTTCAGTCTTCTAGGTTGGTGTCAGCCCCTCTGTAGCTCCACCTGCCACCCACCAGTTTCAGCTGGCAACTCTGCCAGCCTTCCTTTTTCCTCCACCATGCTGAACCTCTGCCCAGCATCTAATAATCTTTATAGTGTATTCCCAGTGGATCTGGCCTCTTCAACCAAGGACTTGCTACTGCTTCTTGCTGAGTTTCATCCTGAAAATTAAAACCATTTGCCAAGCACCTGGCTGATTAGTGTGTGGACTTTGTGCTTCATCTTTTGCAACTGCGTTCATCGGAGTTGTAATGACTGGGTTTTGTAGGAGTGTAGAAATTCACATAATATTTGTTAATCTTTTTTTTTTTTTTAAAGATTTTATTTATTTATTTTGACAGAGAGAGATCACAAGTAGGCAGAGAGGTAGGCAGAGAGAGAGGAAGGGAAGCAGGCTCCCTGCTGAGCAGAGAGCCTGATGCGGGGCTTGATCCCAGGACCCTGGGATCATGACCTGAGCCGAAGGCAGAGGCTTTAACCCACTGAGCCACCCAGGTGCCCCAATATTTGTTAATCTTAATGGCTCTTGAAAGCAGAGGAAAGGGGGCCAGATGATAACAGAACAGTCATTGCAAATGTAATTATATTAATAGTTTTGTCTTTGATTAGGTGAACTTAAACTTTGGCTTAGATATTTCTGGTAATGTGGATCCTTCTCTATAAGATTACTTCTAACTGGGGTGTTTGTTTAATCAGAATATGTCATAATTCATATCTGCAATCTTCTGATTTTATTACCAAGAATCC
>ML093507.1:64157-76232 GCA_003697995.1 Taxidea taxus jeffersonii
AAAAAAAAAAAAAAGAAATGAGTATTCAGTCTGTGTCTTATCCCTTTCCAAATGGAAGTTTAGTAAATTGATTTTACTTTGCTTTGTGAGAATTTTTTCTTCTTCATTTATTTAATTTCTTCATTCCTCACAATGTCTGAATGGAAGATGTGGCCCAAAAATGGGGATGGTGGGGGTGAGAGGGAGAGTGGTAGTTGTGAGAGAGGTAAACAAGGAGAAATAAATTAAAATTAAAATTGAGAAAAGAATTTAAATACTATGGTTTTGGAACTTTTGTCAGGCTTTGTGTATCTTATATGAAAACGTTACTGTGTGACACTAGAGAATCAAAAGAATAAGAGACTAGCCTTCCAACTGTTGTAAAAGCTGGTTGTGGAAAATTTGAGGAGGATGGTTCCCATTAAAAACTGCCAACATAAGAGATAACAGAGGGTGGCTTTTTTAGGGGTGCACTCTTTGGGGAAGAGGTGGGAAAACTGCATACTCGTGAAAAAATGATGTCAACGTAGGAAGTAATAGGAAGGACTTTTATTTATTTATTTTATTTTATTAATTTTTTTTTTTAGGAAGGACTTAAAGACATGTGTTGACTGCTTGCCAATCTGGTTTTCCTTAGGTGACCCTTTCTAACCTTAATTATTACTTCCTCTGGATCCTAGCTCCACCATTACACCTTTTTTCTTAGGATGTGATGTTGCTAAATTCCTTTCCCTTTTTCAATTTATTTCTTCCATCCTTCTCTTAAATGTTGATAGTACACAGATTCCTTCTTAGCCCTTTTACTGTTTGCTTTCCATGTGTGATAACATGTCCTCCAGGGCTGCAGCCCTAACCTCATTTTCCTGAGCTCTAGATCTCATTGTTACCAGCATATTACCACCTAGATGTGCTTCAGGCACCTCAAACTCTGTGTCAGACCAAGTTCTTCCTTATTTTCCACCTTGTTCTCATTTCTCTAGTTATAGCCTCTTCTACCTGGTCATCTCAAAAAGGAACATCTGAATCCTTCCCAACTCTTCCTGTTTCCTTCCCTGGTTTTTAAACTCCAGTTTTTCAATCTACCCAGGTTAGAAAATTTGGTTAGTCCTGTAATTCTGTGCTCCCAGATATCCTAAATTAGATTTTTTTCAGCCAGTGTTTATGAAATAACATTTCTTTCTTAGCTTAATACAACAGACATTTATTCTCTCATAGTCTGGAGGCTGGAGGTCCAAAATCAAGGTGTCAGTAGGACCATGCTCTCTGAAGGCTCTAGGAGAGGATTTATTGTCTCCCCAATTAAATCTATTTGGAGGGAAATGATTGTAAGATGTGGCATGATTTTGTTTTAGCTTTTTTCTTTTCTTTTTAAAAATTATTTATTTATTTTTAAAGATTTTGTTTATTTATTTGACAGAGAGAGAGAGAGAACACGCTTAACCAATTGAGCCACCCCAGCTGCCCCTAGCTTTTTTCTTTTAAACAAATATTTACAATGATCTGGGAACCAAGAAAGCATTAGGTTGGCATTTAGGGATTATGAATGGGCTATATAGATGTTGAGACTTTATGGGCATCTCTGCTGGTGCTTTATTTCTGGTGGCTCAGGTCAGTGGTCTATAAAAGTCATTTAAATGACAGCCACAACTTGTACTTCTCTAAATGAAATAGATAGCTGGGCAATTTCACAAAATAAAACAGGCACATGAGAGATCTTTTTTCTTCACATTGGTTTCGGTATGGAAGGCAGATAGTGTCTTAGAAAAACACTTTCCTAGGTGTTTCTTATGCTGCACAGATGTTTTGTAAATGTAATTACACTTGAGGTGAGATCATCCTAGAGGTTACTGGTGAGAAAAGAAAATGATGAGACTGGTAGGGCATTGCCGGAGGGTCTTGAGGGCAAGGAATTATGGTAAAAAAAAATGTTTCATTAAGAATTGAAGAGGAAGATTCAGTTGGCTGAGCAAGAAAATTGAGTTGAGCCTGTTAGCTAGTTGATTAAGGAAAGGTGGTATTATTGAATTGGTGTGAGAGTCACCAGGAGAGGATATTTGGATGGTACCACAAGGACAAAACAGATCGTTTAAAACAACAACAACAACAACAACAACAACAAAAGATGCTTCTTAAGGGATCTCTGAGTTTAAAGGGAGTTCTGCCCTGAACTTGGGGGAGATAGGGAGCAATGAATAGAAGTCCAGAGTTTGGGGACAGCTTGCAAAGTGTAGCCGAGCTGGAAAAAGCCAGCATCAGGGATTAAAGAAAGAAAATACAGATTCTTAATAATCCTGAACAAGGAAGAGCAGCAAGTGCTTGAGAATGACAGCCTCTATGTTTGCTAGGTTTAAACTCTATTGGGTGCATGTCCTTTTCTTCCCATTATGGATGTTCTGTGGATATTCACAGCTGGCTGAGTATGATGTTTTATGACATCCACTGATGAGAGGGGATGAAAGAAGATGAAACAAGGATGCAGAACCAGGGTGCCAGTTGCAAAATATCCTTCCTGCTTTAAGTCCTAAGATTATGTCTTAGACTTCCTTATTTTCTTTTCTGAGATTGTGCTCTGTACTTCTGTCACAATGTATGTTAACTGAAGATAATCCCAATTAATGCAAATAATCTGAACATTAAATCTGGCTAAAAGAAACAGGGGTTTTTCTTGAGTTTAGTTTAGCATTACTATTCACACACATGCAGTGCTAATGATGCTTAATCTTTAATATTGGAATATTTTAGTATAAAGTAGGTTCTTTGAAGATTTAACACTAACAGCAGTCAATCTGGTATACTAGAAAGAGCCTAGGCTTGCTTTATTTATTTATGTATTTATTTTTTAAATTTCTCAATCTTAACTTTATTTATTTAGATTTAATTTTATTTTTTCAGTGTTCCAAGGTTCCTTGTTTATGCACCACACCCAGTGCTCCATGCAATATGTGCCCTCCTTAATACCCACCACCAGGCTCACACATCCCCCCACCCCCTCCTTTCCAAAACCCTTAATTTGTTTCTCAGAGTCCACAGTTATTCATGCTTTGTCTCCCCATCTGATGAGCCTAGGCTTTAGAATCAAGCAATGCTTTTCAATCCTGGCTCAGACACTTATTAGCTATGTGGCTGTGAGCAAGTTACTTGGCTTCTTTTGTGGTTTTCCTTGTCTGTAGTATGGGAGTAGTATTTATTTCATATGTATATTTTCAGGGTTAAATAAGATAACATACAAAGTGTTGAGCACAGAGTATTAAATACTAATTTTCTTATTTATCTCATTCATCACTAATGTTGAGAGTAAGTAGTGAAATTAGACCACTGTTACAAACTACCACCACGACCATATTTTATTTAAGAAAGAATCTGCGGGGGGCACCTGGGTGGCTCAGTGGGTTGAAGCTTCTGCCTTTGGTTCAGGTCGTGATCTCAGGGTCCTGTGATCGAGCCCTGAATCGGGCTCTCTGCTCAGCGGGGAGCCTGCTTCCCCCTCTCTCTCTGCCTGCCTCTTTGCCCACTTGTAACCTCTGCCTGTCAAATAAATAAATAAAATCTTAAAAAAAAAAAAGAAATTATCTGCAGTAGTTTTCCTAAGCAAAATCTTTACATTACCTGGACAAATGCACCATATATATATGCATACAACACTATATTTAATGTTGTTGTAAGACCTCTAGACCATGTGTCATTGCTTGTTATCATGAATGTGGCTTGCAGGGAGAGTAAGCTATTGCTTCTGTGGAATAGCTTAGCTATCTTCTTAAGGAAGTTTTCATATCTGAGATTTTATGATCTTGTAAAAAAATGACATTCATCACTTTTTATTTTGATTTTTTGATTATTTGCCTGTTTTTCTCCCTAGAATGTTAGCTTCATAAGAGTTGCCACCAAATCTTTGGGATTCTGGGTCTGGACACATTATACATTTTTCATCAATCCATTAACTTTTAGGAAGTTGTGTCAAACCAATGTTTGGAAATGTATAAATTCAAAAGTTGTTACTACCCACTTAATGTTGGAACCAATTCTGAAACTTTATGTATGAAGACAAATATCTTAGTGAAAAGCCCTTAGCATATTATATAGATTTCACCAGAATGAGATTGATTAGAACACGTTTATTCAAGGAATTGATATTCAGCAGTGACAATATTTAGTACCTCAAATACAAGAGACATTGCTAAGAAAGTGAAATTGTACAAATGACTTATGTTGTGTCTGTTTGTAACAAAGTATTGTATATACTGTTTTTTAGGTGCCATTTCAGAGTGTTGATTTTAATTGTGTAGGAGTACCTTCTTAAAAAATACCATTCATTATTGAGTTACATATTTATTATATATCATTTTCATTATTGAGGTATAGTTGATTGCCATAAAGTTCATCCTTTTCAAAGTGTATAATTCAATGTTTTTTATTGTGCTTACTGAAAAATCTTAGTGATATTTTTATTATTTATATTTTAATATATTTTAATATTTATAATATTAAGATATTATAAATATCTTTGATGACCATCATCACTTAATATCATCATTTAATAATTATATTAAAACATTTGTTTTCTGCTTTATTGAGGCATAATTGACAGATAAAATTGTGAGATACTTAAAATATGTATTATGGTGATTTGATATCTGTATACATTGTGAATGGGTTTCTGCTAGCTAGTTTATTAGCACATCCATCCATCCATCACCTCACATATTTATCCTTTTTTTTTTTTTTTTTTTAAGATTTTATTTATTTATTTGTCAGATAGAGAGAGAGCGCAGGAGCGAACACAGGCAGACAGAGAGGCAGGCAGAGGCAGAGGGAGAAGCAGGCTCACTGCTGAGCAAGGAGCCCGATGTGGGACTCGATCCCAGGACGCTGGGATCATGACCTGAGCCGAAGGCAGCTGCTTAACCAACTGAGCCACCCAGGCGTCCCTATTTATCCTTTTTTAAGTGAGAACATTTGAGTTTGATTCCCTTAGCAAATTTTAATTAAATATTATGGTATTACTGACTAGAGTCACTATGTTTTAAGTTAGATCTTTGTGCCTAATTCATCTTATAGCTGAAAGTTTGTATCCTTATTAGCCTCTCCCTGTTTCTCCTAATTGCCAGACTCTGGAAGCTACTAATCTTCTCTTTCTCTGACTGATTCCACATATAAGTGATATCATACAGTGTTTGTCCTTATCTTTCTGACTTACTCATTTAGCATAATGCTCTCACAATCCTTCCAGGTTGTTATAAATGGCAAGATTTTCTTTTTTCTCATAGCTGAATAATACTCTATTGTATATAAACACTACATCTTTTTTATTCATTTGTCTTTTGGTAGACACTTAGCTTGTTTCCTGTTTTGGTTATTGTGAATAATATTTCAGTGGACATTCTAGTGCAGGTATCTCTTCAATATTCTGTTTTTATTTTCTTTGAATATATACCCACAGATGGGATTGCTGGATTGTATGGTAGTTCTATTCTTAATTTTTTGAGGAGCCTCCATACTGCTTTCCATAGTGGCTGAACTAATTTATATTCCTGCCAACAGTGCAGAAGGGTTCCATTTTCTCCATATCCTTGCTAACACTTATCTCTTGTCTTTTTGATGATAGTCATTTTAAGAGGTGTGAGATGATACCTCATTGTGGTTTTGATTTGCATTTCCCTGATGATGGGTGATTTTGAGCACCCTTTCAGTGTCTGTTGGCCATCTGTATGTCTTTGGGAAAATGTCTGTTCAGGTCCTCCACCCATTTTTTAATCAGATTGTTTGTTTTCTATTAAATTATGTGAATTGTTTATATGTTTTGGAACCACTGTCTAATTTTAGTATAGTTTCATTGCCCCAAAAGAAATCCAATACCCTATTTTCTCTCTTCTCTAGCTCCTGGCAACTGTTACTAATACACTTTGTTTCTATAGCTTTTCCTGTTCTGAACCTTTATTGTATAAATAGAATGATGCAATCTGTGGCTTTTTGTGAATGACTACTTTCGCTTAGCATGTTTTCAAGTTTCATCCATATTTTAGTATTTATTGGTATTTTATTCCTTTTTACTGCCAAATATTCAATTGTATGGATATACTACACATTTTTTTATCTGTTTATTCATTGAAGGACATTTTGGTATTTCCATATTAATATTATTTCTATTATAAATAATACTATAAACATTCATGTGCCTGTCTTATGTGGATATATATTTTCATTCCCTTGGATATATCCCTAGGCATGGAGTTTTTGGGTGAATTGATAACTCTGTGTTGGAACTCACCTTTATAAGTAGAAATTTAGTAGGTTTGTAGGCATTTATATTACATTCTTTATGGTAGGAGTTTGAAAGCTAAATGTGTATGTATGTATGTATATATGTACGTATTTATTTATTATTTTTAAGGTTTTATTTATTTATTTGACAGAGAGAGAGACAGTGAGAGAGGAAGCACAAGCAGAGGGAGTGGGCAAGGGAGAAGCAGGCTTCCTGCCCAGCAGGGAGCCCCATGCAGGGCTTGATCTCAGAGCCCTGGGATCAGGACCTGAGCTGAAGGCAGAGGCTTAGGCAGACGCTTAACAGCTGAGCCACCCAGGCTCCCCGAAAGCTAAATGTGTACTTAAAGCAAAGTTAAAACTTCCCAAAACAAATTCAGATATGGCCTTTATATTTGCTGGGGAAAACAGAACCATTTGGTGGATATTTAAGGAAGAAACATTTCCATGTTCTTTTAATTTTCATTATACATGGGTAAGTATTTGAAAATCTCGTAATGTAAATAAAGAGCAATAGCAATTTTTACATATGTACAAAGAGTGACAAGACGAGTGGAGAGGAGAAAACAAGGAGTAATGGGCCAGGAGAGATGTGAAGAAGAAAGAATGAAACATTGACTTACATATTCCTTCAGCATATATATTAGCACTTGATATATCAGATATCATTCTAGGCCTTGGAAATACAGAGCAGAGGTCCAGCTTTTCTGGGTTTGCATTTACTGAGGGCATGCTGTTGATATTTTGTGTGTGTGTGTGTGTGTGTGTAACTAACTGCTTGGTGCTAAGACTTAATAGTTACCATGTGTACCTTTTATTTCCTCAGATAGACTTTCTCTGTTATGCAGGTTAACTTGTGCATATCTCCATTATAGCGGTCAACACAGCATAGGGATCTCATATGAGAATGTGAATATCCGTTCTTAATTGACTCTAGATCAGGAAACATTTCAGGATCACTTACTGCACTTCAAGCACTGTACTAGATACTGTGTGTGTGTGTGCACATGCACACACACACACACACACACACACACTAAGTGGCCTAGTAAGTCACTTTCTTTCTTGAACTTGGGTTTCCTCATTTTTACAGTGGAGATAATAATAATGCCTACTTTTTCATGAGGGTTTCACAGTTCTTATAGGCCGTGCCTGGCATATGACTTGGTACGTAGAAATCAGTAAATGGTTGCTATTATAATCACAGTGTATTTTTTTTTTCACAATATATTTTTTTAACAGATAAAATGAAGTAACCTTATTATTAAAAATATTTAAAATGGGAAACACTCTCTGTGCCTTTCATGATGATTAACTTGATTTTATTTTTATTTAACCTTCCATGTCTACATGAATACACTTAAAAAATAAAAATGCAATCATAACATATATACTATTTTATATATAAATTTATACCATCATTCAAATATTTTTCTTGCTTCTTTTTTTTTTTTTTACTGTTAGCATATATATGACTAAAAGTGCTCAGATTGGTGATATTTATGTGTAAGTAACTTAAAACAGTATACATTTGAAATGTAAGTAAAACCAGAATGGGTTACATTTTGAATAAAGAAACATCTGCATTTTGGTACAGTTCAAAAGGAAATTGGATCATGTATCAACTATGTGATCCTGTAAGACTTTCATCTTTTAAAGAAACTTCCCTGCCTGCCTAAAATCTGGATTCATCTGTTACTCTGAAATGAAGCCTGTGGTATATATGTTGTTACACAGAATTTGGTGAACCTCAACATACTTTGCAGCTGCTGCAGCTGCTGGAATTTAATTGGAAATCAGAAACAACTATTTTTGAGACTTCTTCAGGCTCCCACATTTTAGATTTCTTAATGCGGGCAGTTTGTCCTTGCATGTTTCTTTTCAGGTTCCCAATTTTTAGTCCTTTGGAATTACAAATCACCTCATCTTTTATAAACAGTATTTTTTAAAGGTGTTACTTACTAAATTAGTGGATACTACAGTCATTGTTTTACTGGACTGTTGAATTTTTGATCATACCATTCCTTACTTCCTGAAGCTTCTCCCTGGGCTTTTGTGGAGCCATATATAGTCTCTAATCATGCTTTTTTTCATCAGCTTTCCAACTATTTTTTCTTAGCCTTCCAGAGTTCCTTCATTTCTTCATTTGCCTTGAATGTAGGTGTTCATATTGTCCAATGAAAGCCTTTTCTCAATAGATATAAGTTGGTGATGAATATTTATCCATAACCAAATGGTTAGTATCTGGAAGATAAATGGGGGAAGAAGATGGTTAGGATGTCATTAGATAAGTGTACACTAGACATAGGACAGTTGAGTACCCAAAGGATAAATACAGCTGTTAACCTTTAGCAGGAGTTAAAGACATGTAAATGAATATAGAGTGAAGTATTTATACTTTTATCTATTAACTTAGCTAAAAAGATTTTTAAAAATGCCTTTTGTTAATTCGGGTATACCAATATTCTTACTTTCTGCTGCTGATAGATTTGTAAACTGGTAATAATTGTTAAGGACCTTAAAGGTTTTATACTCACTAATACAATGATCTGAATTACCGTACTTTTTCTGTAGCAGGTAATATTTATTTCCTACCCAGCATCTGTGCCCTTTCATTCTTTCTATAACAAGGTGGAGTTTGTTCAGCAAGATAAACCTCCCCCCATGTCAGGGGTAAATCCTGATTAGTTGAGTTAATCATTGTAACTCATTTTTCCTTGCTAGGGATGGCAGGCATTTCTCAACTTTTATATAACTAAAAGTGCCCCTGTGAGCTTGTTGTGGTACTGCATGCAGTTTGGAAACTGGTCCTGACCTATGTAAATAATTAAAATTTACTTATAATAGAAGATAATTAGAAATGACTTAACTAGTTTAGTAGATTTTTACAGTGACTACTCATCTAACCAATTGAACATAAGTCTTTTGATATAAATCCAAGTTACAGCAAAGCAAGATGCACAGTTGTATACATGCTTTTGTCATTATATGAGGAGAAAATGTGCCTGTGAAAAAACTTAGTAAAATCTACCAAAAAGAAATGCTCTTTGTAAATGCACCAGGATGATGATATTAGAGAGATTTCTGCTTCCCCCCACCCCCAGTCCTCTAGTGGAGTAAAAGGAAATTAATGAGAATCTAGAGGGAGGTGTTAGAGTGTTGGTCCTGCTAGTTGCCCCCCTGGCAGAGCTTTGGGAGCTGTGATTACAGATGTGCTCATTGTTTCCAGCGTGGGGTGTCAAGAATGGGGTGGGAGGCCATAAGCTCTCAAGTTCCAGTCAATTACTGAGAGTTGGTGAGGTACAAGCTCAGATAAATACATTCTTTCTAATTTACTCTTAACAATACTTCCTCCCAATCCATTATAACAATTCTCTGTAAATGTTTGATAGAGATTTTGTTAACATGTAGCCTTCATATCTTTTCCCTGCTTACTTTTCCACTTTTCAATTTCTGGCTGTTTAATTTGCTCCCTCCTTTATCCAGCCATCTTTGAGCACTTTCTCTTTTCATTCTTTTAGAAGTGGCATATCGAGGCTATCATAAAATATACATATCCAGGTTTGGACTGTTTTGTTCGTTTATGATAAGCACACGGTTTTCATGGACAAATTAAATGTACCCGGTATTTTGTTAAAGCATAATTCGTATTAATAACCATAAGCTTTCTCCTGGACGACAGATTCAGGTTTTAAGGATGTTAAGAATATGTTTCTGGTGAGGGTTTAAGCATAGAACCTATGGTGAGTTTGATTTCTTTTGTAATTTTTGTAATCTGTTAGATGTAAATGAATGTCCTGTGAAAATAGGATCTTACTGTCTTTCAGGTAACAGATTTTGAGGCAGATAAGTGAGGGTTAGAAGGAGAAAGATTGAGACTCAGAGGTCATGAAATGAAAATTACTGTCTGGTAAGACTGAGGAGCAGTTAAACCAACTTAGGCATGGATCCTGACCATTGAGTGAGGCCTTATCTCTCTTTTGAGGCTGTTTCCTTTACTTTAAATTGGGGATCACCATCCTTGCCACACTTATTTATTATGATAATGAAATTCAGGCACATTCTAAAGTGGAAAGGTAACTTTCCACTTTCCAAAAAATGATAAAATGATTTCTCTTTAAAGTCTGCTAAAAAATACTTGAAAATTGTAAAGCATTTAGTTGATAGGAATTTGGTATAATAAAGCATAAGTTATTTTTTGGCTATACTTTAGGGATTTCTTTAGGGGATCTGTAGAAATAGGTTTCTTTGGATGTATTACTCTAAGTGGTCTGCTGTACTCATTGTCTTTCCATGCCAAGCTTAAATGTGAGCAAATTTGTTGTGTTTTGTTTATTTTGGTAACCCATGGCTTTATATTTTTAACATGGCTTGAATTTTATTTATTAAGTCATTCTTTCTAACTAACTTATTATGTTACAATTTTCTTATCTATTCTTTTTTTTTAATGAAAAAGAAAGGGTAATTTAAGGGAAGAATTTTGGCTAATGGGCTCTGTCTGGCCACTTTGAGCAGATACAGTTTTGTAATGTGGGATCAGTATCCTGTGTTTTCTATTATTTAAATCATGAGTAACCATAGTGGGCAGAGTGATACAAGGATTTCTGAAGTCCTGTTTTTATGTTAATAGGCAGAATCTTTTTAGCAGAACTTTTAAATGATCTAGCAAGTGAAACAATTTGCTTAAAGAGGACTAAAATGTATTTACCTGTGAAGTTAGTTCTCAAATGCTACAATATGAAAGTTTTTCGTTAATGGCATTTCATATTCTTAAATCTGCTAAGTTTTATAAAAACACTTCAAATGATGAACAATGAATTGAATTCTATGTCCACTTGTATATAAAAATTATAGATTACTGTATGTGTTGTTGCTGTGTTTGTGTGACATTTGACATAATTTACTGCCATCTAAAGTAGACATTTCCATTAACCCCTACTTCCAAAGTTGTTAGAGTCCTTTATCTTTCTTCCACTACCAGTGGGAAAGGGAATTCCAAAATTCCAGTGAAAAAGGAATTTTGGTGAGTAGATGGGACAGCCACTCTTCTGACATCTGGAGATGGTTCTTGAGCCTTTTGAGGATGTAGTAAACATCAGTCAAAGAAGAGAGAAGATCCCTTATTAGGGTTCTCAGATTTTTTTTTTTTTTAACCTTGTCAGGTTGAACTGTAGCAGGCAGACCTAAAGCATTCTTACTTAGCTTCTGACTTTGGATCCCAACTTAATTATATCCTTGTGTAATCATGTTAACTCTTCTCTCCAGCTGGAGAATAGGAGAACTAATTTTTGTCTTTCTTTCCTTAAATGTGTAGGTTGGGATAAGACTGAAAGCATGGTGGAGGTAATAGTATGCCTTTGAGGTTAATCCATCTCACCATTCCATTTTCTGTTCTATATACCTTGCTGTTTGAGAACATGTTTATCTGAAGATGGTAACAAGAAGAAGCAGTACATTTCCTTATGGCTCTGGGTATATGTTTATTTTGATTTATTAGTTAATCATTTTCTCATTTTCACTATACTGGCCATTTTAAAAGGTTTCTTCTCTCTCTCTCTCTCTCTCTTTTTTTTTTTTTTAATTAAAGCTGTAATTGAAAGGAATAACAAAATACCAACACAAGGAAAGCTAAATGTCAGTAGGATTTACCTATTATCTATCAGGAAAAACACAACCTCTTAACAGCTGTCAGGGACCTTTTAGGTGTCAGGAAGCAATGATTCCTGTTCTCAGAAAACTTACAAACTAAATAGAACACAGATATGTGAAAAGAACTAAAGTGGATGGTTTTAAGTGGGAGAAGGGTGCCTAGAGGAGTTGCAGTCAGCATATCTTGGA